>PVIY010034929.1:0-26750 GCA_004026745.1 Myrmecophaga tridactyla
ATTTTATAGCATGTAAAAGAAAAAAAAAAGAACGCTGAGTCTAATGTGTTTCATGGTTAACATTTATTCTATAGACACATGTTTTCTGAATGTCTGCTCTCTACCAAGCACCAAGCTAGGTGCCAGGGAAACCAAGGCGTGCTGCAGCCATCCATTGACTGACTATGCCAAATGACAGGCAAGCTCCCATAGAAGAGGAACGACGTGGCAGCAGGAACAGGCATCTAAGAGAATGGGCACAGTCCTGGCTGGCACTGCGTCTCCTGTTCCAGTTGCTATGGCTGGTGTCTCTTCTGAGTGGGAAAACATCTATGCTGATTCAGTAGTGTCCACGCTGTGGCAGTTTAACCTTCTGACCATCCCACCTGCTGTGGTCCAACCTCCAAGTCACAGCTACATTTCAGGTCTGTGCTGGTTCTCCACATACAGCCTTCTCCGCACTGCCCTGCTGGCCTCTTCTTGGACCTCTGACCCTACTAGGGCTCTAAGATCTTGACTTGTCTTTTTCTCCTTGGTTGATCCTTTAAACACTACTTGCAGAATCCAAGCTGATCTGACACTGTCCACTTGTGTACTCTCCCCTCCCACAACCTGGTCTTAGCACCTCTCCTCAAACTGTCCCATACCAGCCAATGGTCTTGACTTAGGAGTTCCAGATGTTGACTCTCTCCTGCACCCAAACCTGCATCTCATGCCTGCTTTAGGTGGTGGGTCAAGGGACACCGAGGGAACCAGGAGACCAGAGCCTCATAGTCTGACTCTGCCATGGATGAGCTGTCTTACCACATGAACTTGAAGTCTTTTCTCCAAACCTTTGTTTCTTCATCTCTTAAATGGGGGGGTAAGGCATGAAAGATTTTTTTCATGATAACAGCTACCACATTTTGAACATCTAATAATTTCCAAGCCAATACAGGAAGATGGCTATATATTATCTCACTTAGTCCTACAATATTCCCGCAAGGTATCATATGACATTATAATCAGGAACTTGGTACCTTTCCTAGGTCACAAAGCATTGAATTCGTGTAACTGGGGCTCAAAAGTAAGAACATCCAAAGGCCATGCCCCTTGAACCTTCAAACTATGCAAGATTATCATGTATATCTGAAAAAAATCACATAAACAGAATTTTGATGCATTCTACAAAGCAGGAGTATTATTACATTTTTAAAATAATGAAAAATAAACAGTGCTATTCTAATGCAATTTTTATATAATATGTACTGCATTTTTCTTCCTTCTCCTAGCATCTTCCATTTTGTATTCTGGCAATATTCATCGAATGTTCAAAGTTAGAACAGAAAACTCCATCCACTTCTCAAATGGACTTGCAATTATTTTTCTATTATTCCATACACTGTACTCTCATAAAGCCATCTCTAATACATCTTTTCTTGGCATCTGTGCCTGGTTTATCTTCTCCGCATGTCATGCCTTCTCTAAACCTTATAATGAAACAAAAAGTTAAATGTCTGTTGACTCTCTCAACACCCACAACATTAAAACAATTGGATGGGAAATAATCTCATCTCAACATGCTGGGGGAGATGTGCTGCATGCCCATTAGAGTTTAATGGGAGTGAACTGCCAAAATCAAGGTGAAGGCTCTGCTCCCAAGGGCGCAATGGCAAAGAGAAGAACAGGGGAAGCTTAAATGGGAAAAAACGTCACAGCCACAGCAAAGGACTCTATGAATCTGAGAACAAGATGCTGTGAAAATTGCTTTAAAGTTGGTCTCCAGTCCTGGACTCTGACAGAAGTAGGACTAGCTCCTCTGTGTGACTTTTAGAAAGTGATTAACCCCAATTAGATCTCAGTTTACTCATCTTTAGAAAGGACATGTCAGTGCTATATAATTGTACAAAGTAAGTGATATGCAAATTAGCCAGGCTTATTATTATTTTCATTATCATTATCAGTAAGAGCAACATCCTTAAAGAACAGGGAATGGCTTGTTTCTTTTTCTTTTTCAAGTCACATGGCTTCCAGGAACATTCTCATCACATACCAACAGGACAAAAATCACAACCATCTAAATCAAACTCCACAGACAGTCACAGAGCGACTAGTTTACCCTCTTACACAGTCTCCACTCATCCTCCTAAAGGCTCTGAAACAGAGACATTATCTCCATTTCACAGCGGGCAGAAACAGAAGCTCAGAAAGGTTGAGCTGTATCAAGTGGAACATCATTTATCATATCTGACAAATAACAGGCAAGGTCAAGATTTTTACAAAGCTTTACATAGGTTGAAGCCACAAGCACATACCATGCCTTCCCAGTCCTTTGTCATTTTGCCCCTGCAGTACAGTATTTTCAGGAAAGAATCGGGTTGTACACTCACAAATGTGGCTTTTACCCCAGTCAGTCCAGAAGGCATTTGAACCAGCCAAGTGGCACTGACCCCAGCCAGGTCAACACCTCCTGAGGGGCATCTAGGACATTCCTCTGAATCATGAGTCCAGTGTCAACACAGAAGGTCCAAATAGCAACTGTAGAGAAGAAAGTGAGTCCCAACCCTTTCTAAAGATAACCCAGATGCCGCAGGAAAACATAAGGTATTCTAAGGTTACAAATGGCATTCTGATAATCTGAAAATGAGGAGGTGATTATGAAAGCAGCATGCAGGGACGCAATGGGGAAGACAGAGGTCCACATAGCATTAAATGCCCACTGATCTCAGGCTGGATCTCCAGAATGGCTTACCCTAACTCTGTTTAAATATCTACTTCCTAAGCATCCTAAGAAGAAACTATCCAAGACTCCACCCTCCCCACCCCATGGAACACCATGGGAAGACATTCTTTCATCCATCTGTGGGGTTCTTACTTGAATTCCCCTCAATGGGAGGATTCTTTGCTTTGGGGGGCTCAGATATAAGAAAGAAGCAGATGGTAATCTATGAGATTTTTAAATAAAAAGAAGGAAACAAGTAAAAAAAAAAAAAAAAAGAAAGAAAAGAAAACACCCAAACACCACCAAAAACTAGCAGCTCCAGCCCTGTAGGGCAAATCATGTGCCCTGTAGGGTAGGTAAATCATGGTAATAAAAGACTCCATTTGAATGTGAACAAGAAGCTCTATATATCAGACTCCAGTAGCCTTCCTTCCTCATTTCTATCTTTTCCCTCTCTTTCCCACCATCAGTGTCTTTGGGTGGCGTGATGATTTAAGCTATATGTATCCTTCAAAAACACATTCTTAAAGTCAATCCATTCCTGGGTAAACCCGCTGTAAGTAGGACCTGTTGATTAAGCTACTTCAGTTACAGTGTGATCCACGTCATCCAGAATGGGTCTGAATCATGTTACTGGAGTCCTTTATAAAATGAATGAATTAATATACAGAGAGAGTGAGAGAGCATGAAAGACAGAAAGAGAGAGAGAGAAAGCCATGGAAGCAAGAAGCTGAAAGCAACACAACCCAAAAGAGAAGGGAGAGACCAGCGGATGCTGCCATGTGCGTTGCCACATGGCAGATGAGTCAAGGATTGCCAGCAGCCAGTCGTTGGGGAGAAAGCATCGCCTTGATGTACCTTAATTTGGACACTTTCTCGGCCTCAAAACTGTTTTCTTTGTTCCCATTTATCTCAAGCCAACCCATTTCATGGTATTTGCTTTCAACAGCCTAGGAAACTAAAACAGGTGGATTACCTTTGGTTAGAAATATCACACAAAATACAAAAAGTTTCACTCAAGTTTAATTTGGGTAAATACGAACATCAATCACAAATGAAGGACTAAATTACATCTGAAACTGAAACACAGCACCCTCAGGCTCAGGAATGTTCTCTTGCCAACTCAGCTTGAGTTTCAGGTTTCAACTCCGTTTTTTGAGTGGGAAGCCTTTCATACATTACCTCATTTAACCCTCACTACAACCCTTTGGCTTAGCATTTTCATTCCCAGCATGCAGATGAGTAACCTCAGGTGGGGGGGAATTAAATTAACGTGCTCAACGCTGGTAACTCGTAAATAACAGTGTTGAGATCCAAATCTACATTTCCTAATTCCAAACCAAGGCTATCTGTACTACACCACCACATTCTCCTCAGATTTACCACCAAGATACGTCCTCTCTCAACACTAGGACAACTTCTTGTTTTCATGCATCTAGACTCATGGTTGGCTTCACTTTGATTTTTCTAGGTTATACTTTCTTTCCTGCTTCTATCCTCAGAAGCATTCAAACTAAAACTGAAGGATGCCTCCCCTTAAATTATCGAGTGGAAGGGAAAAAAAAGTGGTTTGCTGTTTCTTCCTTGGATTCACAGATAACAGTGCCGACACAACATAGTCTGGGATCTCTGAAGCTATTGTCCTCTATGTATTTTATTCTTTCACATACACCTTAATTTGCCCAGGAAAAAAACAGATATCTGATATGACAAGTGTATTTTTTTTTTCTGGAGATCTGACTGTTCATTTTTTCCTTGGAAGGGCCAGAGTGTCTTTCAAAAGTTTTAGCCCTGGGTTTTGAGAAACTTATTCGTGTGGCATATCTGTCACTTTTCACAGTCCTCAAGCGAATCTTGGCAATTTTCACATAATGGCATTTGTTGACAGGTTGTTAGGGCTGACAGTGAATATGTTTGAAAAACTGTCAAGCTGGTGAAAAAAAAATTAAAGAGCGAGCCTCCTTACATTTGAAACAGCATGTTAAACTGTAAGTGCATCCTCAAAATGCAGAGACCTCCACTTCTCATCAACTTACATGCTCAACAGTGACAGCCTGAGAAGCTAAAATCCCTAAAAATTAATGTCATCTTGTCACTTCAAAGGTCATAAGGCACATTACCACTAAACTCTATTTATATCTGCATAAAATTGAGTTTGCCTTTAATGCTCAATAACAGGTGAATAGAAGAGAGAAGGCACTGCAACTGCCATTGGGGTGATGTAAGGTGTTTAACTGAGCAAGCAGAACTGCCCAAGGAGCTGGCAGGCAGCCCTAAGATGTGGCACTGTAAGTTTAGTCAGTTGGGCCACTGTTGTGGTTGATCTCTAATCAGTAAGTTTTTGAGGAATAGGCTAATTGTGACTAAGGGTGGCAATGTCAGCTACCCACCACCTAGACAAAGGAATACCCACTATTCCCGAAGATTCCAGCTACTGCACAAAATCAAAGGACACAGTGAATGACCTAGGGTCAAGTACAAGGCACTGACGTCATAATGCACTGCCAAATGCACAGAATGGGTCATTATGTGCAGTCCTGTCTCCTATGCATTGTGTAGGAACTAGAGATGAGCATGATGTGATTACCCTGAGAAGTTTGCAACCTGGCCAGGAACCCAACACAAGCACCTGCACCATGAAGTGAGAACACAATGGAGAAATAATACTTTAAAAAAGAACAGAAGTGATGGTGTACATGGCAATGTCAACTTCCCTTGGCTCACTCCACTCCAGACTGCTAAGCTCTTCTCATGTATACATTTATCCCCAACCTTTGGCTGAAACAATCCTGACATCAATTGCACCAATGTTTTGAGTATGAAATTTATTGAACTTGGTAAGATTGGTGACTCTCAGCCCTGGCCAAACAGATATATCTAAAAATAGGCTATCTCCAAGTTCTTTAGTAATCATATATTCACAGACAACTTATTTAAACTCTCTGAGACTGTGGCCAGCACTGTCAATGGAATAATGGTATTTTTCTCATTGATCTTTCCTGAGGATCAAAGTTCAGATAGTCATTACGCCAAGCCTGGCACACAGGAGGTGCCCAAATATGTTTGTTGGGAAGACATAAGTCCTTGAAGGAATGGAGAAGATCAAGATCATAGAAGTTTCTAGTAGCTTTGTTTAGTGCTTCAAGTGACTTTCATTCCTCTAAAGCACCAATCTGTTCTATAACAGGAAGGTGTCTCTCTTGACATCAGTGCAGTTTATATCAGGATCTGTGGATAAACTTATACCCAGCACACAGTTTTAAAAAAAAAAAGCTTTAATTCTTTGGTTGGGAATGTGAACATTTCTACCAGGGCCTCCAGCTCTTAAATCTAAGCAGAATCTGTACTTTGCAAGCTCTGCAAGATGTAGAGTTTAATCAACCCAGAGCTCTGAGGAGCTGGCTGTGCATGGTGCCTGCGGGGCAGGACTTCTGTCTCTCCTCACTCAGGGAAGAATTTGTGGTACCAGAGAGTCAAGTCCAATTTTACAGTGTTATGTCTGAGATTACCCAGAGGGTGGGGAGGACGCTGACAACAGAGGAGTTCTGGAGCCCTGGGATTTGCCTTCACAGCAGGGGACTCCTGCCATAGCAAGGACTGTGAAAGTGAGAGAGGCAGAGAAAGTCTATGCTAGAGACAGCTAATAACAATAAAGAATAATTAACACCTTCATTTTTAAAGTAAACATTTTATTAAAGTATAGCAAATATGCATAAAAGTGTACAAATCATAAATGTATCTCAAAGAATTTTCACCGAGAGTACACACTCTTGTAACCAGATCAATGTGGAATATGACCAGCTTCCAGGACCCTCTTGTGCCTCTCCTGGTCACCAGCCCAGTCCTCCTCAAAAGGAACTACTCTCTGGACTGCTAATTTTTTTTTTTTTGCTTGTTTTTGAACCTTACATAAATAGAATCAGACCATATGTACTGCTTTACATCCAACTTCTTTGACTTAATGTTATACTTGTGAAATTCATCCACATTGTTGTATACAACAATAGTTGATTTTTTTCATTGCTGAAGGGTATTCCAATGTGAAAATATGCCATAATTTCTCTCTCTCCATTCTACTGTTGACAAACACGGGTTGTTTCTGTTTTTGACTATTATAAATCACATGCTTCTATGAGCATTCTTGTACATGCCTTTTGGTTTACATACATATGCACTTCTGTTAGGTATATACCTGGAGTGGAGTTGCTGATTATATGGTATAGATATGTTCAAACTTATTAGATACATACAAACAGTGTTTCCAAAGTCGTTGAACCAGTTTACACTGTCACTAGCAATGTACAGCAGTTCTAATTGCTCCACATCCTCACCAACACTTGGTGATGTCAGGCAAAATGATGGTCTTCCTGGAGGGTATAAATGACAGCTACTTCTTACTGAACATTTATTTTATACAAACTTCAGTGTTAAGAATGTTCCGTATTTTATATATTTGAACCTTTCAGTATCCCCATTGTGGTGGTTTGAAAGGACGTATTTCCCCTAGAAAAGTCATGTTTTAATCAAAATCCCATTTTGTAAAGGCAGAATAATCCCTTTTCAATACTGTATGTTTGAAACTGTAATCAGATCATCTCCCTGGAGATGTGATTTAATCAAGAGAGGTTGTTAAGCTGGATTAGGTGACAACGTGTCTCTACCCATTTGGGTGAGTCTTGATAAGTTTTTGGAGTCCTATAAAAGAAGAAACATTTTAGAGAATAGGAGATTCAGAGAGCACAGAGAATGCTGCAGCACCACGAAGCAGAGAGTCCATCAGCCAGAGCTTTGGAGATGAAGAAGGAAAACGCCTCCCAGGGAGCTTCATGAAACAGGAAGCCAGCAGAAGAAGCTAGCAGATGACACCGTGTTTGCCATGTGCCCTTCCAGATGAGAGAGGAACCCTGACCGTGTTCACCATGTGCCTTTCCAGATGATAGAGAAACTCTGACTGTCTTTACCATGTGCCTTTCCACTTGAAGGAGAAATCCTGAACTTCATCAGCCTTCTTGAACCAAGGTATCTTTCCCTGGATGCCTTTGATTGGACATTTCTATAAATTTGTTTTAATTGGAGCATTTTCTCAGCCTTAGAAGTGTAAACTAGAAACTTATTAAATTCCTCTTTTTAAAAGCCGTTCCATTTCTAGTATATTGTATTCCGGTGGCTAGCAAACTAGAACACCCTTTTCCTGATTAGTACACTATGTTCAAATATATCAATTTATTTTTGCAAAGTCACCCAATTCTTATGTGTCATGACTGGTAATCTAACCCAGCCCTGTATGACTTCAAAGACCACACTATTTACATGATATTACATCACTCTCAACTAATTATTAATTAATTTGAAATATTTTTTTGGCAAAGATCTCAAAACTCTCAATCAAAATGATGTCATCAATCCAGTCACAACATAATCCATATAAAAAAGTCAATATGAAAACTGATCCACTAAAAAGGGGAAAATTACCAGGAAATAAAATGGTCCAAAATGCCTATAAATGTGAAAATGTTAAATGACTGGAATCTGGAACATTATATCTAAATGAGACAAGCTTTCTCTGAACCTGCTAGAATACCTGCCATGTACGTTTTGTTTCTATAATTACGAAGAGAACAAATGGAAAACAGTTGGAGCCAAAACATAGAACAGGATATGTTTGAGGACTAGAAGCTGGTTTTCTTACGGGGAGAAGACAACTGAGCAGAGAGAATAGACATAATCTTATTTTATCCTCAGTATCTGTTCCCTAATCCTGGTTCCACTAAGAGACCAAGGATGACTGAAATTGGAAAACTGTTAACCTCTCTAGGTTCTCCTCAGAACTCCAAGGAGACATTTATTAAGTTTCCAATCAACCATATAACTTTAGCCCTTTCCCTTTCTAATATCCCAGGCTCCAGCAGTCCTCTCAGCTCAAATCTTACCCTTCCCCACTTTCATAAATGGGGGCTCCATGAACACCTGAAGAGAACTTCTCCTTGGCTTCTTCTTTTCATTGTCCCAAGGCTGTTTTTCAAAGCTTCCTTCTGCAGCTCTGCTATCCCCCTTTCCTCTGTTTTCTCTTTTCATCCCCCACATTCCCTTTCAATCTAAAATTCCAGAGAGTTTCAGATCAATGAAACATGTCTCTAATAAATTTCAGGCTATTCTGAAACCCAAATTTCTGTTGAAGATCTTGGAGTTGGGTAGGGAGGTAAACTGGAATTTCATAAAAATGATTTATAGAATCATTTTTAGAAGCATGCATACATAAAAGCATACACAGATGCATCCAGGAACGCTGAAGATTAATAAAGAGCAATGGCGTATATTTTTCTTTCAAGGATGAAAGAATGAAATATGGGGGGAAAAAAGAGAAAAACTAGTACCTGTAGGTTTATTAAAAGTAACAGAAAAATAGGGATCATTTTTACTTTTGTCTTCCTCAAGGCAAGTGAGATCATTTCATTTTTGAGATGTTTAGCAACTTCAAATGTCATACGACACGTCAAGAGCAAAACAAGATCCATGCAGTCATCAGCCTCTAAATTCCAGTCACGGATTTTCACCTAGGGTATTATCCTGGATAAGTAACTTAATCCCTCACAATACCACCAAACCCTTCATATTCTTATGAAAATTAAATTAGGTAATGCATACAACGCACTTAGAAAGTCTGTGAGCACAGAGTAAGCACTCAGTAGATATTAGTTCATGACAGTGATCATAGTAATGAAAATTATGTTGATGATGATGGCTACAACCCTAAATCATGTCAGATGACAAGAATCCAAGAAAATGTATATTTCACCAATCTTGAAAGCAGAAAGAAAATAAACGCTAAATTCCAAAGTTTTCTTATCTGCTAAGAACACGAAAGAAACTCTGCTTTAGTTTTTAAAATAGGGCATATATGAGTAAGGGAGAACGTGATTATGCAAGGAGACTTTAAATGTTAAATCAACGAACATAGAAAGGTTTCGATCAAAGCAACTGAGGAAATTTGGGTGAGGCTAGGAACCTGATGAGACCCCTCAGAGAGAGGAGAAAGGATCCACCAGATAGCTGATGAGACCCTTCAGAAAGAGGAGAAAGGATCCATCAGGTAGCTGACATTTACTTGATAACTCCAGGCTCCTTAGATATCAGGACTGTTTGACTGCTGTCAGCAAGGCCAACTCCCTTTTTCAGGCATCTTGAGAGAAGAGGAGATTTTTTTTTTTAATGTATCTGTCACTCTAGCCCTGCCATTCAATGGGACTTGGAATTGAGTTAAGCTGTCCAGGGCTGGGGTTGGGGAGCAACTTTACTCACCATGTTGTATCGAAGTCACTCAAACCATATACTGGATATCTCTCTACCCAAATTTTGTAGTCTACCAGTGGATCCTCAAGAATTCATGCAACTTGACAATTTGCATACTACTTTAATAAAATTCAATAAATACTAGATAGATCTAAAAGCTTGATATTTATTCTTCTGAGTTTGGAGACCCTTCTCAAATATGCAAAGATAACCTGTATAGATTTTCAAAAAAATATATTTTCAGTGGTATATTTCCTTTTCTTACCACCCCTCTCTCTTCCTGGAATTTTCTCTTTCCTGCCTCTAGATTCTTGGTGCCTGTGCATACCCTTTAGCTATCCAAAAACACCAAATCTGACATCCCTATTCAGATTTATTCCTGTCTGAGGCTCTACTTTCTAATTGGTAACCTTTGAGAGAATGCCCAGTAAAACATTCTTGAAATTCATCATTCCTTTGCTAACCCTAAGTCTTCTTACAAAAGTTCTTTTATGTCAGGAACCACAGTTTAGCAGTAGAAGCCAAGATTTGTCAATTAAATGAATTTACACTAAAGTCATGGGCCATATCGCTCTTTTGAGGGTATTTGCATTTTAAGAGGGTACATTTTAAGTTACCCGAATCTCTCAGGCTGTAATGTGATGCCAACATGGTTAAAGAACTTCCAGGCACATAGAGGAATTGTATTTAGGAAGAAAGCATTTTCCAAGTACCACAAATCATGCCACACAAGCTACCACAGACCCTTTCTATCTGAGGGCTTCCATGTGACACTTGGCTACATTGGTTTCCTAGGGCTATCAAAACCTAGATGGCTTAAAAACAAGAAATTGATTCTCTCATAATTCTGGAGGCTAGAAATCTGAAATCAAGGTGACAGCAGAGCCATGATCTCCCTCTGAAGAGCCCTGGGAAGTATCCTCCTTTGTTTCTTCCTAGCTCTGGTGGTGGCTGGAAGCCCTTGGAGTTCCAAGACTTGTGGTAGCACAACTTCAACCTCTGCCTCCATCTTGACATGTCTGTCTTCTCCTTGTATATTTCCTTCTTCACATGGCATTCTCCTCTCTGCAGTATTGGGGTTAAGATTTCAACATATCTTTTTGGGTGACACAATTAACCCAGAACAGAGGCTAACATCATAGTTTCCAATCACAGCATTGCACAAGGTTTCCAAAGAGCATATATAAGTGTTGAAAGGGGAGAAGACTACTTCCTGGACTCCTTCTCTGTGCCCTGTGTGTGTTAAGTGTTATGGGGGTGCAAAGAAAGAGATTCTGTGCTAGAATCAACATCATCAGGTTGATAACTCCATCACTTCCTTCTAAGGCTGGGGACTCCATTTCTAGAATCTCCATCTCTGCATAAATTCAGATTAAAGTTTTCCAATGAGAGAAATGTGCATAAGATTTGGAAGGTGGAAGTGAAGTGGAAGTCACTGTTTGGTAGACATGGCCACTTCAGAGACCTCTCTGTGAGCTCCCACTTTGCAGAATGGTGCTAAATGCAATGGCTTCTTTGCCTCTTAAAGAGCCTTAACTTCTCCATCTGCTCTTCTTTGTCAGGCTCAAAGCATTTGGCTGTGTCTCTGATCTTCTGGCTTCTAAACTATCACTCTTGAACTTCTCCAACTTTTATGGAATACCAGATTTCTGTATTAAACTTATTTCCAGAAATACTTGTGGTTCTGTTTTACTAGCTAATCCCAGATTGATAAACTAGATTGCTTTTTATTTTGTGGAAAATTAATCATGGCAAACTTTGCCACTCTTCCTACTGAGAGGTGAAGTTGAATTCCCTTCCCTTTGAATTTGGGCTGGCCTTACAATGACCAACAGATGTGATACAGTGATATTTATGAGACTTCTGTAACTCAGTTATAAGTAACACTTCTACCTCTGCTTCTTGGAACACTCATTCTGGGAGAAGCCATCTACCTTGTAACGCAGTTCAACAACTCTGAGACTACCATGTTGGAGAGGCCATTTGTAGGTGCTCTGACTGATAGGCCCAACTGAGATCAGCCATCCCATCATCTCTACCAAGGTACCAACATGTGACAAAAAGCACCTTGGACCTTGTAAACCAGCCTATCCACCAGCAAAGCACATCCTGAGGAGCTGAAGAATTGTACAACAGAATCCTTCTTGAATTCCTAACCCACCAACTCATGAAATACAATAAAATGGATTTTATTCTTAACCAGTTGAATATTAGTGTAGTTTGTTATGCTATAAAAATAACTGGAAAAAATGTTTACTATCATTTATCAGCATAGCAAAAGCAAGAGTCAGAGGGTCTGCATTTGAATACTAGACCTGTCATTTTCTTGACCTTTGCCATGTTATTTAACCTCTCTTTGCCTCAAATTTCTCATTTATAAAAGGGCCTAATAATAATAACATAACTCATGGGGTTCTTATATATTGTTGGGGGTTGACTTGTGATCCCCATAAAAGATTTATGTTCAAATTTTAATCTGCATTCCTGTGGGACTGAACCCATCTGTTAATGGACTTTTTGAAGATACTATTAGTTAAGTTGTGGCCAAATGGAATCAGGGTAGTTATTCATCTGTATGACTGAAGACCTTACGAAGATAGTCAGTAGAAACCAAAGAAGCCAGAAGATATAGAAACCAGAAGTCAGAGAAAGACACAGGAAGAAGCCAAAAGTCAGTGGAAACAAGAAGAGCAGACACAAGGAGAAAGAGGTGTCACATGGCAGGAGGCAGAGATGTAAGCCAAGGAGCACCAAGTATTACAGGAAGACAGCAGACTTTGGGGAGAAACCATGGCCTTACCAACACCATGATTTGGACTCTAGGCTCCCAAATTGCTAGCTAATATATTCCTATTGTTAAGCCAACATATTGTATGAAATTTGTCATAGCAGCCCAAGGAAACTAAGGAATATGTAAACATGTATATGCCAAGAGCTTTTAGACAAAGCCTAGCACTTAGCAAAGGCTAAATAAAAATTAATTCATTTATTTTTAACAATACAAGTTCATTGTAAAAAGTGTAGAAAAGCATAAATTTATAAAAATAAATAATAGTCTTCTTTAACATGCACCTCTCACCCCTGCACCACCTCATTGTCATTTAGATTTTTGTACATTTTTTTCTAGCATGTTTTTCTCTGCAAATGTAGCAAGGGTTCAAGTTTAAGCTTGAAGTTGTAAGGCAGGTATGTCTGTAGTTAGGACAGACCTTTCAAAACCTCCTTTGCATGAGGTATCAATGATCCTCTCCTGGGAAAGAATTCACCCTACTGCAAGAGGAAAGCAGGTAAAACAAATTTGCTATTTAACAAAGGCTCAGGGTCAAGAGAGAAGAAAAATTCTGAGCCCAATTGTCTATCACAAGCCTAGCACAAAAAGACGTAGGTCTGTGTCCTAGGGAGAGAGTGTGCTTTAAGTACAAATTGAAGGAGCATGTTTTATCATAACCTTTGATAAGATGTTGGGATATATGTGGCACTCCTTAACTCACTATTACCCAAAACTTGGAAAGCAGCATCTCTTCCATGACAAAATCTGTATAGGCCATGAGGCACTTCAGTAGTAACAGCACCTTGGCTGTACCCAGCAGAAAGAGCAGTGAGACTCAACAAGGCAAGTTAGTTAGGACAGGTGAGTCACATGTCCTCAGAGGCTGAGTACCTGCTTAAATATCGAGGTGATTACTATCTACGGACTACTGTGGCTAATGTGCCCTGTTCATACCTACAAGCTGCTGAAGCTCAGGTAAACTAAGCATACATTTTACAGACTTGCTTATCATCATGAATCCCAATACAATGCATATTTGCACCAAAGGAAAATTATTAACGCTAGAATAGGAATGAATTGATATGTTTACTATAAATGTATTGATTGTTTTAGAAATGGCTGGGATTTGGAAAGGATATAGGCTCTCCGAGATCTAGAGATTCACTGAGATGGGAAAAATCCGTACTAATGAAACTTTGATGTGAAGACCCGCGCGTTGCTGTCGGCTAAGCAAGATGTTGAGAAAGGAAGGAAATGTGAGCACAAGAGCTGAAAAGAGCTTTATGAGTCTCTTGATTGCTCCAAAATCCATAATTAGACACCAAGAAATCAGAAGTTATGCCAAGAAAATGATCCTTAAGGCCACTGTATAGGGACCTGAAACTTTGTAGAGACTGAAATTCTTCCTGAAAAGTAAAATAGACCCTGAGGATATTGCCAGAATTTCTGAGTAGCAATTGGAGGCAAGAAATGGGAGACACTGTTTAGCCTCTTGTGGAATCTATAAAGTTTATAAAACTCAGGCTGTTCCTCAAAGCAGCCACGTTATACAACTTCAGTAAACATCACTGACAATGTAGTCTATGCAAACATTAATCTCTGTAGCAAAACCCCAGGGAAAGAGGAATATAGGAGTGTTGCATTTCTACTGGTTCTATGAAATTCGCTTAAAAAAAAAAAAAGGACAGGTGAATCCTGATCATTGAGATGCTTCAAAAGTAGCAGGTACATGAGAGACAACCTGGTAATTTACATGAAAAGACACTTCAAAATGTTGCATTCCCTTTACATCTGAAATTTCATTTTGACAATATGTCTTAAGCAAACAATGAAGACAAGGAGACACACACCCTTTTTCTTGCAGCATCATCAATTATATCAATCAATTGAACTAACTTAAATGCTGAAAGGTATGACAAGATACGGTAAAAGAAAAGGACTGATAGAAGTCAGTGTGAGACAATGGGATTAAATTAGAAATAAACATAAAGTGTATTTAGAAAATAACCAAATATTTTAAATATACACAACTGATTTCTAAATAGACCATGGTTTAAAGAAAAAAAAACCTCAAAGGAAATGATAAAATATGTTTACCTAAACGAAAATGAGAATGCAATGAATCAAAATGAATGGAGTAGAGCTAAAGCAGTGTTTAGAGGAAAACTTATGGTTTTAAATGTTTATATTAGATCAAAAATGGTCTGAAATCAATGCCCCTTACCAGAAAGAAGCTAGAAAAGGATCAAATTTAACCCAAATAAGAATGAGGAAATAATAAAGAGGGGAAATCAATAAAATAGAAAAGAACAATAGTGAAAAAGAACAAATATTAATAAATTGAGCATACCTCACTAAACTGACCAAGAAGAAAGATAAAACACAAGCTACTAATATCAAAAATGAAAGAAAAGGGGAACTACCTGGGAAGATGGCAGAGTAGGGAGCTCCAGGACTCACTCCTTCCTACAAAACAACTAGGAAACAGGCAGGAACTATTTGAAACAATTGTTCTGGGGCTCCAGAGGCAAGAAGAACACTGTGGCCTCCAGGGAAGAGCAGGACAAAAAGGTTAAGAAACTACACTAAAGAACTGTGAGTAACACACTCCATGGTGGTGTGGCACACATCTCCCACTCTTAAGTCAGGCCACCTCAGGGTCCAGTCCTTGGTTGGCTACTGTGCATAGAGAGGGACTTGGAAGTGCTCTTCCCCAAGAAAAGGGGGGAGCATGATGACCATGCACTGAAAAGAGTTTTACATTAGAAATCTGGATCACTGGGTCCCGGCTCTGAGCTACTGTTTCAACCTACCCCTGACAGGCTGCAAACATTGTTTCAACCACAAGCCCAACAAGAAGGGAGACTTTAAACCGTGGAAGTTTACAGACACAATGGCTCCAGCAGCCCATGAGAAACAGTGCTGAAGGGCTCAATCTGTTGGTCAAGCCAGGAAAGGACTACTTCAGGTAACCATCAAAAAGGCATTTGGGCATCTTTCCAAACCCTTTCCTCAGCACTGTCTGGAGCCAGTCTGTGTCACCTTCATGGCTTCCTGGCCCTGCTTTAGATAGGAAATAATGACTTAGGAAAATCCTATCCAGGGTTATCCTACTTCCAGAACTTGCCCACCAAGAAAAAGCAACGAGAGACAGCACAAGGAGTGTAAAAAAAAAAAAAAAAAAAAAAAAAAAAAAAAAAAAAAAAAAAAAAAAAAACTATAGAGTCCAAAAAACACGAACACAACAGATCAAGACTCCCAGAAAAGGAACAGAGGAAAGAAAGGCTTCTCCTGAGGGTGCAACAATTGGACAAACAGTGCAATCTTAAAAATTGTACTGTATACCGAAGGCAAGAATAAGATGAACTGCTGAAAAAAATATGATCTGTTAAACAAGGGTAATTATAAATATCTAGAATAAGTTTAACAAAGTCAAAGAAGCCAATAAACAATAAAACCCTAGGCAAAAAGAGAAATTGACCTTCCAGAAAACTCATCAACATAATCAGATACCTACACAGCAGCAAAAAATTACAAGCCATACTAAGAAACAGGAAGATATGGCCCAAAGGAACAAATCATCGGATGAGATGCAGAATTTGGGACAGCTAACCAAAGATATTCAAACAAATCATTTCAAAGAGATGAAGGAAAATATGGCTAAAGAATGAAAGGATATTAAGAAGAAACTGGATGAGCATAAAGAAGAATTTGAAAGTATAAAAAGAAACATAATAGAAATTATGGGAATGAAAGGCACAATAAAAGAGATCAAATATATACTAGAGGAATAAAGCAGCATATTTGAACAGGGAGAAGAATAAGTGAGTTAGAATACAGGATAATCAAAATCTTATAGGCAGAAGAACAAATAGAGAAAAGAATGGAAAAATTTGAGAAGGGTCTTAGGGCTTTGAAAGACAGCATGAAATAGACAAACAAACCTGTCTTGGTTGTTGCAGAAGAAGAAGAGAAGGGAAAGGGGGCAGAAAGAATATTTGAGGAAATAATGGCTGCAATTTCCCAACTTCTACAAAAGAAGTAAATATACATGTCCAAGAAGTGCAACATACTCCAAACAGAATAAATTCTAGTTGAACTACCCTGAGACACTTGTTAAATGTCAAAGAGAAAGAGAAAATCCTGAAAGGAGTAAGAGAAAAGTAATTCATCACATACAAGGGAATTACAATAAGACTAAGTGCCAATTTCTCATCAGAAACCATGAAGGGAAGGAGGCAGGGGAGTGATATTTTTAAGGTACTGAAAGAAAAACTGCCAGCCAAGAATTATTTTTCTGACAAAACTCTCTTTCAAAAATGAGGGAGTATATAGAATATTCACATATAAACAGAAACTGAGAGAGTTCACCAACAGGAAACCTACCAACAAGAAATACTAAAGAGATTTCTGCAGGTTGAAAAAAAGTGACAAGAGAGAGGCTTGAAGTAGAGTGTAGTAATAAAGATTAACAGTAAGGGGAATTAAAACAATAAAAAGAGAGACCAAAGATATGACATATAAAAGGCAAAGGGTAAAATGGTTGAATTAAGTACTACATTTAAAGTAATAACATTGGTTTAAATATTAAAATCCACAAAAGACCCAGATTTTCAGAATGGATAAAAGTATGATCCAACAGTATGCTGTCTACAAGAGACTCACCTTAGAATGAACAACTCAAATAGGTAGAACATGGGAGGTTGGGAAAATATATTCCAAGCAAATTGTAAACAAAAGAGAACTGAGGTAGTTACACTAATATGAGAACCAACAGATTTTAAATACAAAACTGTTATAAGGGCAAATATATATCAATAAAATAGGCAATCTTTCAAGAAGAAATAACAATCACAAATATTTATGTACCTAACAAGGGTACCCCAAAATACATGAGGCAAAAGATGCAAAACCGAAGGGAGAAATAGATATTTCTACAATAATAGTTGGAGAATTCAATTCACCACTCTCATCAACAGATAGAATATCTAAACAAAGGATCATTAAGGAAAAAGAACTTATATGTGCTGAATAATATGATAAATGAGTTAGGCCTATCATATATATACAAATCATTGGACCACAAAAGAGTAGGATATACATTCTTCTAAGTGCTCATGGATCATTCTCCAGGATAAACCACATGTTGGGTCACAAAACAATTCTCAATAAATTTAAAAGACTGAAATTATAAAAAAGCATTTTCTCTGACCATCAATCAATGAAATTGGAAACTAATAACAGATGGAGAACTGGAAATTTCACAAATATATGGAGGTTAAACAACACACTCTTAACCAATCAGTGGCTCAAAGAGAAATTGCAAAAGAAATCAGTAAATAAATTGAGATGAATGGAAACAAGGACACAACATATCAAAACTTATAGGATACAGGAATGTAGTGCTGAGAGGGAAACTTATAGCCCTAAACATCTACATTAAAACAGCAGGAAGGGCTAAAATAAAAGATCTGACAATTGACCTGGAGAAACTAGAAAAAGAACAGGAAACTAATCAGAAAACAAGTAGAAGGAAAGAAATAACAAAGATCAGAGCAGAAATAAATGAAATGGAGAATTGAAAAACAACAGAAAATTAATAAAACCAAAAGTTGAAGAGCAATACAATAGACAAAACCTTAGATAAACTGATGAACTAAAAAAGAGAGACGATGCAAATAAATAAATCAGAATTAACAAGGGAGACATCACTACTGACCCATATAAATAAAAAGGATCATAAGAGGATACTATGAAAAACTGCATGCCAACAAATTAGACAAATTAAATGAAATGGACAAACAACTTCCTAGAAACACAAGAACAACCTAAACTGACTCTAGAAGAAATAGAAAACTTCAAAAGCCCAATTATACATAAAGAAGTTGAACTGGTCATCAAAAGCCTCCCAACAAAGAAAAGCCCAGGACCAGATGTCTTCACAGGTGAATTCTACCAATCATTCCAAGAGGCATTAATATCAATCATGTTCAGACTCTTCCAAAAAAACTGAAGAAGAGAGAATACTACTAATTCATTCTATGAGGCCAACATCACCCTCATACCAGAGCCAGATAAACACATTATATGAAAAGAAAACTAGAGACCAATTTCTTTTAAAAAAAAAAAAAAAAAACAAATGCAAAAATCCTCAACCAAATATATGCAAACCAAATCCAGCAACAAATTAAAGGAATCAAATACCATGACCAAGTGAGTCTAACCCCAGGTGTTCAAGGGCAGTCAAACAAATGAAAAACACCTAATGTTATCCACAGCATTGACATATCAAAGGGGAAAAAACACATGATCATCTCAATTGATGCAGAAGAGGCATTTGACAAAAGCCAACATTCTTTCATGATAAAATCACTTCAAAAGATAGGACTAGAAGGAGACTTCTTTAACACGATAAAGAATATATATGAAAAACCCAACCTAACATCATGCTAAATGGTGAAAGACTAAAGATTTCCCTCTAAGATCTGGAACAAGAAAAGAAAGCCACTGTCACCCCTGTTAGTCAACGTTGTGCTAGAAGTTCTAGCTAGAGCAGTTGGGAAAGAAAAGGAAGTAACAGACATCCAAATTGGAAAAGAAGAAAATTTTCACTATCTGCAGATGACATGATCTCATATATAGAAAATCCAGAGAAATCCACAACAAAACTGTCAGAGCTAATGAATGAATTCATCAAAGTGGCAGGATATAAGATCAACATGAAAAAATCAGTACTGTTTCTGTGCACAAGCAGTGAAAATCTGAGGAGGAAATTTTAAAATTCCATTTACAATAGCAACTAAAAGGATCAAATATATAGGAACAGATTCAACTAAGGATGTAAAGGATTTGTACATAGAAAATTAAGAACATTGCTGAAAGAAGTCAAAGAAGACCTAAATAAATGGAAGGACATTATATGTTCATGAATTTGAAGACTAAATATCACTAAGACATCAAATACACCCAAAACTCATTTACACATTCACTGCATTTGCAGAAATGGTAAAGCCAATCATCAAATTTATTTGGAAGGATAAGGGGTCCCAAATAGGTAAAAACATCTTGAAAAAGAAGAACAAAGTTGGAGGACGCATATTTCCTGACTTTACACCATATTACAAAGCTACAGTGATCAAAACACATTGGTATTCACATAAAGATAGATATATTGACCAATGAAATGAAATTGAGGGGTTGGAAACACAACTTCACATCTATGGTCAATTGTTATTTGACAAGGCTGCCAAGTCCACTCAACTGGGAAAGAATAGTTTCTTCAACAAGTGGCACTGGGAGAACTGGATTTCCATATGCAAAAAATGAAGAGGATCTCTATATCACATCACACATAACAATGAACTTAAAATGGATCAAAGACCGAAATACAAGAACCAGGATGATAAAACTCCTACAGAAAAATGTAGGGAAGCATCTTCAAAATCTTGCAGTAGACATCTTAGACTTTACACCCAAAACACAAGCAACGAAAGAAAAAATAGATGAATGGGACCTCCTCAAAATGAAAAACTTTTATACTTCAAAGGACTTTGTCAAGGAAGTGAAAATGCAACTTATTTGGGAGAAAATACTTGGAAACCACATAGCTGATAAAAGTTTAATATCTAGAATATATAAAGTAATGCTACAACTCAATAATAAAAAACAAACAGTAAAAGACAACTCAATTTAAAAATGGGCAAAAGACTTGAATAGACATTTCTTCCAAGAAGATATATGAATTTCTACAAAGCACATGAAAAGATATTCATCATCATTAGCTATTAGGGGAATGCAAATGAAAACCACAATGGAAGTCATTTCTCACCTACTAGAACCAACACTATAAAGAAAATTACAAGTGTTGGAGTGTACATGGGGAAATAGGAACATTCATTCATTGCTGGTGGGAATGTAAAATGGTGCAGTTGCTGTGGAAGACAGTTAGGATGGGTCCTGAGGAAACTAAGTATAGAATTACCATATGATCCAGTGATCCCGCTATTAGGTATATACAAAGAAGAAATGAAAGCAGGGACTTGAACCAACATTTGGAAACCAATGTTTGCAGCGGCATTATTTATAGTTGCAAAAAGATGGAGGCAACCCAAGTGTCTATCAACTAATGACTGGATAAACAACATGTGGAGTACAAATATGATGGAATATTATTCAGCTGTAGGAAGGATGAAGTCCTGATGCATGTGACAATAGGATTAAATTTGAGAACTTTATGTTAAGGGAAATAAGCCATACATGAAAGGACAAATATTGTATGCTCTCACTGTTATGAACAAATTATATAAGCAAGCACACAGAGTTATAATCTAAGTTACCAGGAGATATACTGGGTTTAGAGAATGGGGAGTTGATGTTTAACTCATGCAGAATTTCTATTTAGGATGATGGCAAAAAAAAAAATAAAAAATGGAAATGGATGGTGCTGATGGTTGAACTTTATTGTGAGTGAAATCAACAACACTGAACTATATGAGGTGAATATGGTTCAAAGAGGAAACTTTGGAGAAAGAAAATGACCCCCGGAGAAGCTAAGAAAGACAGAAACACCCCCAGGAAAGACAAGCAAGGACGTACAGAGGCCCAGAAACATTTTAGAGAAAAGGACCAACAGATATTACTATGTGCCTTTGCATGTGACAGAGAAACCCCAGGTGCCAGAACTCTTTCCTCACAGAAGGTACAGATGTTACTAAGGGCCAGAGGTAAAACCAAGTTTCAAGTGACATCATCAACATGACAACATAAACATCTACAGAAAATCTCTCCCCAGAGATTCAATCTGAAGGACAATTCTAAATTTTACAGAACTCTGGAGGAAGATATAAACAGAAGAAGGACCCTAAAAATACAAAATCAAAGAGAAAAAAAAAATCAGGTAAGAAACTTCCTTCCCAGAGTGGCCAGTCCTCTCCCCAGCCCCTCATTCTGTTTCACACACAGCATGGGAGGCACAGAAACAGCAGCCAGGATCACTCCCAGCAGGGCCACAGAATAAAAATTCTCCCATAACAGTGAGACAGATCCCTACCAATTGCAGAGCCAGGGAACAGGGAGGACATTTCAAGTCCCAGGTCAGTCAGAGACAAAGAGTCTGAGAAAACATGGACAGAGACTATTTCCATCCCTGGGTCTGAAAGCCCTTCCCCCACACCTGAAGGGAAAAACAGCAGGCAACCTGATTCTTTTCTGGGGTTTAATGGAAAACTGAGATGGCTGATGGAGACATCAGCCATGGGACAAGTGGGGGACACAGCCCCACAATGAGTCAGATTTTGGCCAGCAAAGTGAGGGCACAGGAACACCACAGTTCCAGCCCACTGGGCACTGAGGCAAAAAGCACCTGAGGACAATTACATTATTGGGCAACACCATCTGCTAAGCAGACTGTAAAGTGTAAGGAAATTTAAGAGCTCTGCAGAAAGTCTCTTGAACGTATCCCAGGCCCATAGGAGCTGGTCTATACTCCCTGTTTGGCTTGAGACGTATAGACAACCCAACTATTAAAGCAGTGCCCTAAAACAACCCAGGTTTTGCAGGCTGACAAAAAAAAACAGTACCAGTGGGAGATGACAGACTTGTTTCACCAACGAACAGACCTTGCTGTGGTACTAAGTGCCTACCCTCCATCTCTGTGGCATGCCACTGTGGATGCCTGGTTTTAGAGGAAGATTGGGGGAAGAGCAACCTGACAAATGGCCAGTGAGAGAGGAACAGATAGAGAATAAAGCCAACCAACAGGAAAACACTAGGCAAAAGAGATCAGATGGCCTCCAGGATAAACTGAGCAAGAAAATCAGATGCCTCAACACCAGCAAAAAATCAAAGCTTGACTTCTGGGAAGATGGCAGAGTGCAGTGGAGTGAGTTCACTCCTGCTCTGTGAAACAAGATAGGACACAGGGAGAAAATGACCAGGACTGCAGGTCCCAGGGTGTGAGTAAACAAGGAGGGTCTTAAGGCAATTTGGGGGAGGAGAGCATCAGGGGGATCAGATGGCTAGAGCAAGTGATTTGGATGACTGGGATCCCCATGAGGTGGGCCAAGGTGCATGACGGAGGTGAGTTAGGAGGGAGCTGACAGTCCTTGGCTCCAACCTGCACAGCTGCTGGCTGGGGAAACCTCCCTACATGGTCATAGTAGTCAGCACCTGTGAGGAGACCAGTGGCAGGCCAATCCTCCACCATGGGGCCGGGCCTCAGGGTAGGAAGGCAGGGTGAGTGATGACCTGGCCAGCCTCACAGGCACAGTATGAGTTATGATTTTTTTTTTAGAGAGATTTGTTCTTTTTTTTCTGTTTTTATTTAAGAAAACACTTAGAACCACCAAATATGTATATTTTAGATAGCATAACCATAGGCATATTTAAATAAAGTATCCATATAATCATTGTAAAACCTGTGTTTGCACAGTAAGTTTCATAAGCCAATTTAAAATTGAGGCAACAAGGAAAAAACTACAAATTCAGATAGCAAAGTTCTTACATTCTAAATATTAAAAACTAACTTAAATACCATTTGATCAGCCATCAAAACTGTGACTAATCCCAAAATATCAAGTAGAAAGTTATTATAAATATCTGACTGCTACAGTAATGTTCTAAACATAATATTACTATAGCTGTCTATAGCTTTTTTAACCATTTTTTGTTGCAAAATATAACATATATATGCAAAGAAAAAAAACAAAAATTTTAAAAGCACACTTCAATAGGCAGCTACAGAACAGGTCCCAGAGTTTGTCATGGGCTACCATTTTCTCATTTCAGATTTTTTCTTCTAGCTGCTCAAAAAAACTGGAGGCTTTACCAAAGTCATAATGGCAGAATCATACAGTATCTGTCCTTTGGTGTTGATTTATTTCACTCAGCATTATGTCCTCAAGGTTCATCCACATTGTCATACGTTCAGGACATCATACCAGGGAACACAAAGATAAGGCCTAAATGAAGGAAAAAACTAACACCTCAACTGAAATGAAGGAGTTGGAACAACTAACTAAAAGTGTTCAAACAAATCTTCTAAATCAATTCAATGAGTTGAAGGAAAATGTGGAAGAAGAGATGAAGGATATAAAGAAGACAGAGGGTGTCCATACAGAAGAACTTGAAAGCTTGAAAAAACAAATAGAAAAACTTATGGGAATACAAGTCACAACAGAAGAGACAAAAAAAAAAAAAAAACCCAACAGGGACATACAATAACAGATTTGAAGACTCAGAAGAAAGGATTCATGAACTAGAAGACAGGACATCTGATATCCTACACACAAAAGATCAGATAGGGAAAAGAATGGAAAAACTTTAGCAGGTCCTCAGAGAACAGAATGACAATATAAAGTACATGAATATATGTGTCAGGGTGTCCTAGAAGGAGAAGAGAAAAGGGACTGAAAGAATAATTGAGGAAAAAAATCACTGAAAAATTTCCAAACTCTTATGAAAGATACAAAATTACAGGTCCAGGAAGCACAGCATACTCCAAACAGAATTGATCCAAATAGGCCTGCTCCAGGACACTTACTAATAAGATTGTCAAATGCAAAAGGCAAAGATAGAATTCTGAAAGCACAAGAGAAAAGTGATCCAGCATAGGTGAGGGAAGCTCAATAAGACTAAGTGTGGATCTCAGCAGAAACCATGATGGCAAAAAGGCAGTGGAATGACATATTTAAGATACTGACAGAGAAAAACTGCCAACCAAGAATTCTACATCTGGCAAAACTGTCCTTCAAAAATGAGGGACAGTTTAAAATATTTACAGTTAACAGACACTGAGAGAGTTCATCAACAATAGATCTGCTCTACAAGAAATACTAAATGGACCGCTACAGATAGATAAGAAAAGATAGGAGAGAGAGGTTTGCAGAAGAGTGTATAAATGAAGACAAGCAGTAAGGGTAACTAATAGGGTAAAAAGAGAGAGAAAAGATATGATAAATAAATTTCAAAAGAAACAATGGTTGAAGAAACTACTGCCTTTACACTAATAACATTAAATGTTAATAGATTAAACTCCCCAAGAGAAATACATTGGAAAAAAATGCGTAAAAAAAACAGGATCCATCTATATGTTATCTACAAGAGACTTACTAAACACAGAAGGAAAAAAAAAAAAGGTTGAAAGTGGAAGGTTGGAAAATGTTTTTTATTCAAAGCACAACCAGAAAAGAATACAGCTATACTAACATCAGACTAATTAGACTTCAAATGTAAAATAATTAAAAGAGACAAAGAAGGGCATTTTGCAGTAATAAAAGGGACAATCCATCAAGAAGACATAACAATCATAAACATCTTTTCACTGAGCCAGAGTGCCCCAAAATACATGAGGCAAACACTGACAACAATGAAGGGAGAGGTGGACATCACTACTATAATAGTTGGAGACTTCAATATGCCAGTCTCATCAGTGGATAGAATGTCCAGACAGAGGATCAATAAGGAAACAGATTTTGGGAAGAATATGATAAATGAACTAGACTTATAACAGACATTTATAGAACATTGCATCCAACACAGCAAGATATAAATTTTTCCTGGATCATTCTCCAGGATAGACTACATGTTGGTTCACAAAGCAGGTCTTAATAAATATGGAATTATAATAAATCACTTTCTCAGATCATAATAGAATGAAGTTGGAAATCAACAACGGGTGGAAGGCTGGAAAATTCACAAATATATGGAGGCTAAACAACACACTCTTAAACAACGAGTGGGTAAAGGAAGAAATTACAAGAGAAATCAGAAAATATTTCAAGGCAAAGAAAATGAGAACACAACATATCAAAACCTATGGGACACAGTAAAGGCAGTGCTGAGATGGAAATTTATTATTACTGTAAACACCTATATTAACAAAGAAGAAGGAACAAAAATCAAGCAGTTAGCTGCTCATCCTGAAGAACTAGAGAACCAACAACAAACTAACACCAATGTAAACAGAAGGAAACAACAAATATTAGAGCAAAAATAATGA
Organism: Myrmecophaga tridactyla; assembly: GCA_004026745.1. Lineage (NCBI taxonomy): Eukaryota > Metazoa > Chordata > Mammalia > Pilosa > Myrmecophagidae > Myrmecophaga > Myrmecophaga tridactyla. The sequence goes on from PVIY010034929.1 coordinate 25,738, forward strand.
CATTTAGGTGATGAAAACAATAGAGAGAACCAATAAAACCAGAAGGTGGTTCTTTGAGAAAATCAATAAAATCAATGGACCATTAGCTAAGCTAACAAAAAAAAAAAGGAGAGAGAGGATGCAAGTAACTAAAATCAGAAATGGGAGTGGGGACATAACTACTGACACCAAAGAAATAAAGGAGATAAATGAGCGGATACTATGAACAATTATACACTCACACACTAGACACCTTAGACAAAATGGACAGCTTTCTAGAAAAGCATGAACAATGAACATTGAAGAAACAGAAGACCTCAACAAACTAATCAAAAGAGATTGAATTCTTTCATCAAAAAATTCTGAGGAAAGAAAAAGATCAGGGCCAGATTGCTTCACATGCAAATTCTACCAAGCATTCAAGAAAGAATTAGTAAAAATCCTGCTCAAATTCTTCAAAAATTTGAAGAGGAGGGAAAGCTAACTCATTCTATGAAGCTAACATCACATTAATAACCAAAACCAGATAAATATTCTACAAATAAAGAAAATTATAGACCAAGTTCTCTGATAAATATACATACTAAAATTCTCAACAAAATACTCAAAAATTGAACCCAGCAACACATTAAAAGAAGTATACATCATGACCAAGTAGTATTTATTCTAGGCATATGCAAGCCTGGATCAATACAACAAAATCAATGAATATAATAGATCACAGCAATAAATAAAACTGGAAAAACCACATGATCATCTTGATTGATGCAGAAAAGGCATTTGCTAAAATTCAGCATCCTTTTTCGATGAAAACCTTCAAAGAATAAGTTTAGAATGTGTGTTAGGGTTCTCTAGAGAAACAAAAACAACAGGAGAGATCTGTAAAGATGAGATTTATAAAGTTGTCTCACACAACTGTTGGAAAGGAAGAGACCAAAATCCAGAGGGCAAGCTGTGAGGCATGTGGCTCCAGTAAAGGGTCTGGAAGAACTCCACAGGAGAGGCTCACTGGTCCTTAACTGATTGGATTATCT
>PVIY010034930.1:0-12251 GCA_004026745.1 Myrmecophaga tridactyla
CCTGCGGAGCAGGCTGAACATTCCTGAAAGTCCATGTCATGTGTGGCCATAATCTCCTCCGGACTGTGCGGACTCCTCCCAGCAGCGCTCGCGCACCCCTGCTAGTCTCCCTTCATCTCTTTCCCACCTGGAAGCCACAGGCCCTTTCTGAAATGTAAATCTGGTTCCGACACTTCTGCACCCACTAAAAACCCATCCATGGCTTCCTACTGCTTTTAAGGAAGCGTCACTATTGTGCCTCCATGGCCCTGCCTGGGCTGCCATTTACCCTCCAGCTTTGCTTGGCCTCACCCCACCTCTCTCTCTGCTGGGGCCTCACAGCCTTCCTTCAGCTCCCCACGGCTGTGCTCCCTCCTGCCCCAGGACTTCTGCGCATGCTGTTCCCTCGACTTCTGCGCATGCTGTTCCCTCTCCCTTTCCCTAACCAGCACCTGTTTATCCTGCAGACCCCAGTCCATGTGTCCCCAAGACTGTCCTGCCAGCTCCGTTACAGCCCTCCAGGGTCATAGCTTAGGGGCCTCCCCTTCACAGCAGAGTCACAGTGCAATTGTCTGTGTGTGCATCTGCAAGCTGCTTGCTTAGTGTTTGTCTCCTCCACTGGATGGTGAGCTCCATGAATGCGGGGAGCTTGTCATCTTTACTCCCTACTCTGTCCGCAGTACCTAGCACCCTGCTTGGCACAAGGCGAGCACCCCATCGGTATTTGCAACATGGGGGGAGCAAATGCTGCATCTCCCTGGTGTCAAACTCCTGTGGCCCAGGAGCTCCTGATAGAGGTCATATAAGGCACAGAGAGGAAGACATGACAGAGTTGAAGGCTGTGGATGGTTCAAGTCTTGGCAGGTGTGTGAAGGACCTGTGTGTGCATTGTCAGAAAGTGAGCGTGTGCGTGCGTGCATGCATGCACGTGTGTGTCAACATCAGTGTATTTGGGCATTTGTGCATAGGTGTCAACCCGTGGTCCATACTCCTGCCAGTGCAGAAGGCCCATCTGCCACCCACCTGACAGAATTACCAGCCTCAGACCGGACATCTCAGTGACAAGGGCAGCTCTACCTCATGGGGAAGTTGTATTTAAAGCACAGACATTGAGGTCAGGCAGATCTCGGTTGGAATCTCAGCCTCAGCACAGTGATGAAACTGTTCAGAGTCTCCATTTCCTCCCTTGAAAAACAGGGATGATAATTTCTACCTTCTAGGATTATGGATCACGTCTGCAGATAGGTTGTTACGTGGGTCCATGGCCCTGGTCCTGACAAATGGGATGAGTGGAAGTCTCAGCTCCAGGGCTTGCTAAAGGCACAAGTGAAAGATGGGTTAAGGAAATCTCTCTCTCTCTCTCTCTCTCTCACACACACACACACACATATTCTCACACATGCTGACACATACACGCAGAATGACACATGTTCACACACACACTTATGCATACTCCATTCTTTGCTATAGTGAGAGTGTTAAGTGTGGGTGGATTTGGGCTTCAAAGACTGCTGGAGGGATTGGTTGGGACATTTGAAGTATAGAAGGAAGAGCTTTTGCTGTTTTCTGACCTCAGAGCAGAAGACCTGTGACAAGCTCATTACAGTCCAGCTTTCTACTTCTAGTCTGCAATCGACCTTATTTATCGCGAATTAGTAATAAGAGCATCAACAAGGGAGAAGTTCTTCAAATAGCACTGAGTTGGCATTTGTCCTCCTGAAGAGTGGAAAACACATTTTTGAGGCCAGATTATTTATAGTAGGGAGGTCATTTTAACCAAAACAGCTAGCCTCGTGGTGTGGTGTAATTTTTGACAATAACATTTTATTTTAATTATGTTCTGCAGCATAATCTTTCCCTTCATCTGCCTATAAATATTTATTTTGCACCAGCTATGTACCAGACACTGCTCTAGATGCTAAGGAAGCCGTGGTGATAAGGGCCAGCACCAGTCCTCCTGGAGCTTCTGCTCTAGTGTAAGTTTAGGCCAGGGGAGCAGAGGGGCTCTTTAGTGCCCAGAAGGGCTGAGACTCCGGACTGAGAAGCACTATGGACTTTCTTGATGTGCAGCCTTCCCTCCACCCTCCCAGGCAGTGCTCCAGGAGACACTGCGAGGCCAGGTTTCCATCCTCACTCATGGAGAATAAAATCATGACTGTGCAGGGCTCAGGAAGTCTCCAGAGCTGGTGAGAGGTACAGCTGAGATGGGAATCCAGCTTTTTCTGCTCCCAAAGACCATGCTTGTTCCTGGTACAAGCACTAGGGCAGTGCTGCTTCCTTTGCTCACTCCCTCTCCTCAGGGAAGAGCCAGCAGATCTAAAGTTCTCCCTGCTTCCACCACTTGTGATTTCCAACCATACTCCGCATTGTCCTGGGAGGTAGAGTGGAGAAAGAGCCACTTTGGGCTTAGTCAGCTTCCTCTGGGGCCTTGAAAACCAGACTCACATCTGTCTGGGTCTGTTTCTAAAGTGCTAAAGCCTCAGGTTCTACTTCCTGGGCAGTGACCCTGGTTCTCCTCAACATCTTTTCCAAGGATGCACAAGAGCCTGCTTGAAGGGGTTCCCACTGGGCAAATCTAAGATCATTTAAGCGCTCAAATAACTTGGAATGGAAAGGAACCATTGAAAAAATAGAAATTCTTGAGTCCACACCCTAATAAATACACAAACAAATACGTACACACGGACGTGCATGGGGGAGAAGAGAGCAGCTGCTTAGAATGTAGAAGGCAGCATGCTGACAGTTGAATGTGGAGGGGGTGCCAGAAAGACGGGCCAGGCGAGCATCAACTATGGATGCAAGATCCAGGGGAAATCTTGAGATGATGAGTTATATATTTGCACGGTCCTACAGTGTTGCTTCACAGATTGGTTATTACTTGCAAGGGTGAAAAAATCAGCATCATCAATGAGGGCTAGAAGACAACACGTACCCTTCTGATATCCTGAGAAGGACCCAGCATTACTTTTCTGGTATTCCAGTCTGAAATGCCTAACCCGAATGTAATCACAAGGAAACATCAGACAAATCCAAAAGGACAAATGTTACATTAAACAAAGGACTGTATTCTTCAAAAATGTCAGTGTCATAAAAGACAAGCAAAAAAAGACTGAGGAACTGTTCTAGATTTTAAGAGGCTGAGCGACATGATAAATAAATGTAATACCTGATCATTCCCTGATTCTGTACTGAAAAGAAGAAAAAGCTGCAAAGGACATTGCTAGGTCAACTGATCCAATACAGATGATAGATTAAATACAAATATAGTATCATTGTTAAGTTTACTGAAGTTGATACCATATATGTAGTTATATATAGTTGTTCTTAGGAAATACATATTGAAGTAGTTAGGGCTAAAGAACCATGATGTATAAAATGTACTTTCATACGGTTCAGAAACAGAGCAAGAGAGTGAGCAAATGATAAAGAGTATGCAAGTATTCTTATACTATTCTTATTCTTGCATATTTTCCATAAGCTTGAAATTATTTACAAACAAAAAGTTAAAGGGTGAATGTTTCTGATATTTCCCCTTTTAAGAGGAAATATCTAGGAGGGTATTTTTTGTAGAATTTCTCTCCCTTTAGATGCCTTCTAGCAAGCTAAGGAAGTACCCATCTATTCCCAATAGATTTAAAAGTCATTGAATTATGTTAATTCCATCAATGGCTTTTCACATTTTTAAGATGATCATATAATTTTCTCCTTTAATTTATTTATGAATTCTATTACATTTATAGATTTTCTCATATTTAATCAGTGGCTCTCAATGGGAGATGATTTTTCCTATAAGGGGGTATTTGGCAATGTCCAGAAAGTGTCTTGGTTATTGCAAATAGGGGAATGCTGCTGGCATCTGGTGGGTAGAGGCCAGGGGTGTGCCAAGCACCCTACCATGCATAGGACAGTCCCTACAATAAAGAATCATTAGTGCCGAGGTTGGGGAAATCTAATTTAAACCATATTCTCAATTCCAGGGAAGAACCCAAACTTGTCATAGTACATTATGTACTTTTACCCTGTGGGGTTAGTTTGCCTATCTTTTGTCTAGGATTTTTGAAATTGCATTCATAACTGAAATGGGCCTTTACTTATTCTTCCTCATTGTTTTTTCTTTTTTTACAGAAGTTGGGGGTTTGCAGAAAAAGCATAAAAATCATGCACAGAATACAAGGTTCCCATATACCAGCCTGCTATTAAACTTGTATGGCGCATCTGTTACAGTTAATGGAAGCTTATTTTTATAATTATACTAGTAACTATAGTCCATGGTTCAACTTAGAGTTCACTGTTTGTATTGTGTAGTTCCTTGGATTTAAAAGAAAAGTTTTTACTACAGTATCATACATATAATCTAAAATTTCCCCTTTTAACCACATTCAAATATATAATTCAGTGTTGTTAATTACATTTACAATGTTGTGCTACCATCACCAACATCCATTACCAAAACCAAAACATTTCCATTATCTCAAATAGAAACTCTGTACTTTTTTTTTTTCTGCATGGGCAGGCACTGGGAATAGAACCCAGGTCTCCGGCATGGCATTGAACCACTGTGAGAACTCTGCCATTGAACCACCATGGCCCACCTGAAACTCTGTACATTTCAAGCCTTAGCTTCCAATTCCCTAACACCATCCCATGCCCTAGTAACCTATATTCTAGATTCTGGTGCTGAGTTTGCTTATTCTAGCTATTTCATATCTGGAGATTCAGTTTTTCTAGGACTATTTGTTGAAGAGACTGTTCTTTACCAGTTTTCATGGGAAATGCCCCCTTGTCAAAAATCAGTTGGCCTTAAATGTGAGGGTTTATTTCTGAGCCCTCAATTTGATTCTATATCTATCTTTGTGCCAATACCATGTTGTTTTGCTTACTGTGGTTTTGTAATAAGTTTTAGGTTTGGGAACAGTGAGTCCTCCAACTTCATTCTTCTTCCTCAGGATGATATTGGTTATTCAATCCCCCTTACCTGTCATATAAGTTTGATGATTGGCTTTTCCATTTCTGCAAAGAAGGCTGTTGGAATTTGACTTGGATTGTGTTAAACCTGTAAATTGCTTTAGGTAGAATTGACATCTTAGCAATATTTAGTCTTCCAGTCCATGAAGACAGAATGTCCTTACATTTATTTAGGTCTTCTTTTATTTCTTTTGGCAATGTTTTATAGTTTTCTATATACAAGTCCTTTACATCCTTAGTTAGAATTGGTCCTGGATATTTGATTACCTTAGTTGCTATTGTGAATGGTATTTTTTTCTTGATTTCTTCTTCAGATTGTTTATTACTAGTGTATAGAAACATTATTGATTTTGATCCTGTACCTGCCACTTTGCTGAGTGCATTCATTAGCTCTAGGAGCATTGCTGTGGATTTTTCAGAATTTTCTCTATATAGGATCATGCCATCTGCAAGTAGGGAAAGTTTTACTTCTTCCTTTCAAGTTGATTGACTTTTATCTCTTTCTTCTTGACTAATTGTTCTGGCTAGAACTTCCAATACAAGCCAAATAACGGTGGTGACAGTGGGCAAAAAAAGTGGGGGGGAAGATTTTAGTCTTTCACCATTAAATATGATGCTAGCTGTGGGTTTTTCATATATGCCCTTTATTATGTTGGCAAGTTTCCTTTTATTCCCAGTTTTCTAAGTGTTTTTATCAAGAAGAGGCGCTGGATTTTGTCAAATGCTTTTTTTCTGTGTCAATTGAGGTGATCGTGTGCTTTTTTATCCCCCTTTTTACACTAATCAGTTTCTTATGTGGAACTACCCTTGCATAGCTAAGATAAATCAGACTTGATGATGGTGTATAATTCCTTTAATGTGCTTTTTTTAAATTAATTTTAAATTTTTTAAAAAATACCAAAAAACACCAAATGCAAACATTCTTAACTTTTGATCATTCTGTTCTGCGTATATAATCAGTAATTCACAATATCATCACATAGTTGCATATTCGTCACCATGATCTTTAATGGGATTTTGAGTTCTGAACGCCACAAGAGAGAAGCAATGAATCATGTACAAAGGAACCTCAACAAGACTAAATGTTCTTGTCAGAAACCATGAAGTTAAGAAGGTAGTGGGGTGACATTTTAAACGGCTGAAAGCAAAAAATTGCCCACCAAGAATTCTATACCTGGAAAAATTGCCTTTCAAAAATGAAGGAGAGTAAGACATTCTCAGATAAATAAAAGCTGAGGGATTTTGTCACCACTAGAAGGGCCCTATAAGAGATGCTAAAGAGAGCTCTTCAGGTTGGAAGGAAAGGACAATAGGCAATAGATGGAAGCCACATGAAAAAATAAAGATCTTCAATTAGAGTAAAAACATGGGTAAATATAAATGCTAGTCCTGCTGTATTTTTGGTTTTTATCAATTAATATCTCCATTTTTCCTTACTTTTACTTATATAGGATCTAAAATGCAAATGCATAAATTGTAGTGATCTATCATGGATGGTTTGGGGATCATAATGTTCAAACATACAGTTTGTGACAAGAATTACATAATGGTGGGGGACAGAGGGTTGTAGGAACATAATTTGTGTATATTTTTGAAGTTAGGTTGGTATCAAAACAAATGATATTGTTAAAGATTGAGGATGTTAAATTTAATCCCCATGGTAACTACAAAGAAAATACCTGGTGTGGTAGTTAGATTCAGGTGTCAACTTGGCTAGGTGAAGGTGCCTAGTCCTATTGCTGTGGACATGAGCCAGTGGCATGTGAACCTCATCTGTTGCTGATTACATCTGCAGCCGGCTAGGAGGCGTGCCTGCTGCAGTGAATGATGTTTGATTTAATTGGCTGGTACTTAAATGAGAGAGCTCAACATAGCACAGCCCAAGCAGCTCAGCATACCTCATCTTAGGACTCGCAGCTCAGCCCAGTCCTTTGGAGATGCAGAAAGGAATCACCCCAGGGAAAGCTGTTGGAACCCAGAGGCCTGGAGAGAAAGCCAGCAGAGATCGCCCTATGCCTTCCTACATAAGAAAGAACTCAGTTGAAAGTTAGTTGCCTTTCCTCTGAAGAACTATACATTAACTAAATAAATCCCCTTTTATTGAAAGCCAGTCCATCTCTGGTGTGTTGCATTCTGGCAGCTAGCAAACTAGAACAGCGGGGATATGCAAATTTATGGAGACAGAAATTAGAGAACAGGTTGCTAGGGGGTAGCAAGGATAGTGGGGACTTAATGCATGATAGGTGTAGGGTTTCAGTTTGGGGAAATGGCCAGGTTTTAGTAACAGAAGGTGGTGAGGGCACCACAGTAGTGTGAATATGATAAATAAATCCCATTGAATGGTATACTTGGGAGAGGTTGGGGTGGGAAAGTCTATGTTGTATCTGTTCCCACAATTAAAAAAGAAAAAAAGAAGGAACAGCTAAGGAGACAAAGACAACTAAATGCAGTAAATGATCCTGAATGGGATCTAACAAGGGAGGAAAGGACGCTCAAAAGGACATTATTGGGAACATATTAAAAAACTGGAATAGAGACCATAAGCTTTCTATTAATGTGAAATTTCTTGAACTTAAAAACTGTACTTAAGTTGGTTACATAAGTGAGTAGCCTTGTTCTTAGGAAGTGCATAGGCAGTGTTACGTGTTCAAGGGGCATGATGTGTATGACTTATAATCAAATGTTCAGAAAATGGACTGATAAATAGATCAATGATAGATAGCCATAGGTGGACAGAATGATACAGCAAATGTGGCAAAATGTTAAGATTGGGAGATCTGGGTATCTGGGTGGTAGGGGTATGTTGGGGGTTTCTGTATGGGGCTTGTATTATTTTTGTAATAACCCTGTAAGTTTGAAAGTATTTAAAAATAAATAGATTTTAAAACCCCACTTACTGCTACTGGCATAAGGATAGATATATAGACCAGTGGTATAGAACTGAAAGTACAGAATCTATTGGTTTTTGACAAGGGTGTCAAGTCCATTCTATGAGGAAAGAGTAATCTCTTCAACAGCTAATGCTAGGAAAATGGGATTTCCTCCTGAAAAAGAATAAAATTGGACCTCTGAGTTCCACATTATGCAAAAATAAACTCAAAAATAGCTCAACAACCTGAAATTAACAGCTAAAAGCATAAAACTCTTAGAATAAAACATAGGAGAAACTATTCATGATCTTGGATTTTACAATGGATTCTTATATATTAAAACAAAAGCAAGAGCAACAAAAGAAAAAAATGAATAAAGTGGATTTAAAAGCTTTTGTGCATCACAGGACATTATCAATAAAGTAAAAAAAGACAACCCACAGAATGAGGGTCTTGTTTTCACAATGGGAATGATAATCACTTTTCATGGCACATGGTGTGATTTGGAGAATCGAATAACTTGGCGCATATCAAAGCTTTTTGCACAAAATGTAACAAGATGATTGATAAGTCCAAGATGGTAGCTTAGCGAGGTGTGGGATTTAGTTCGTCCTGAGCAGTTAGTAAATAGCCAGGAACATTACAGAACAACTGCTGGGGCCATGTCAGTGACCGGACACACAGCGTACACCAGTCTGGACAAGCTGGACCAGCTGCGAGCCCACTCAGAACTGTGAGTTCCCCAAGCTGTGTCTGGCACCCCTCCTCCACAGGCTGCTTCCCAGAGGGGAAAGGAAAGAGACTTTACCAGCAACAGAGGCTGAGTGCAACCAAGCTCCAACTGAGGAATTGGTTAACAAATTCTGACTACTAAACATAGCCCCCATCCCCCTGCTCAGCTAAATCTTGAATAAAAGCTGAGGTTGCTGGTTTTTGTTCCAGTGCAGAGAGGGCAGGGCTGACAGAAAAAGAAAAGAAAAAAGCAAAAAACAGAGGTTTAACGGATCAGACAGCACAAAATATTTGAGAGGGTCTGGGCCCTGAAGGAAAGGAGGGGGCACAAAGGACCTGGAGATACATAGAGCAACATACCAACTTAAGCTCTTGATTGGCAAATGCAAGGTACAGGGGTCCTGCTCTGAAAAGGATTTTTTTTTTTTTTTTTTTTTTGGTTTGTGGCTGTGTTTCTATGGCTTGACTACCCTTTGGATTCAACTGCAAGACTTCTCAGGCTCCAACTGCTCCAAGCAATTAAGCTTGTCTGAAAGACAAAGAGGATGGTCAGGTGAAAGGAAGAAATTCCCTAGAGGCTGTGTCTTCCCCAGGAGAAGGGTGGGGCCCAGCTCAGGTGGAATCCCTCCCTCAAGGAATTCAGACCCTAGGGTCTGGAAAACTGAAGCGATTAAAGCCAGACTACAACCTATTGTCTGTCTAAGTCACACCCCCAGCAGGGAGAGTCTGCTGAAGTTAAAGTTACCGCATCACTTTATGCTGGTGGAACCCAAAGGCAGACAAAGCCACATATGGGGCAGGATAGGTAAAACACAGAGTCTAGAGGCTTCATAGGAAAGTTTTTCAACCTGCTGGTTCTCATCCTCAAGGAAAATTGACACAGGTGACTCTTTCCTCCTGAGAGGAGTCCAGTCTGGTCTGTGAAAATCTGACTGGGGTCTATAATACCTAAGGAGGCCCTCCTAAGGATTTAAAAAAAAAAAAAAAAAAAAAGGTACCATACAGGCAGGGCCAGAAATAAGAAAACAAGAACTGAAAAATAAAATTCTGATCTGTTCTATGCTAGAGGTCTAGAATAGCTGAATTGAATGTCAAAAGAATGGATAGACAACAAAATCATGCAGCAAGAAAATTCTAGGTAAAAAAGTGAAAACAATCTCCAAAATAAACTAATTAAGGAAATTAAATGTCTAGATGCCAACAAAAAATAACAAATCATACTAGGAAAATTGAAGATATGGCCCAGTCAAAGGAACAAACCAACAATTCAAATTGAATTGTTGAAATAATTACTTCAGGATTTTGAACAGACATGGAAAATCTCATCAAAAATTAAATCAATGAATTGAGGGAGGATATAAAGAATGCAAGGGACAAACAAAAAGAAGAAAGCAAAAGTCTGAAAAAACAAATCACAGAACTTATGGGAATGAAAGGCATAGTGGAAGAGATGAAAAAAACAATGGAAACCTTCAATGTTAGATTTCAAGAGGCAGAAGATAGGATTAGTGAATTGGAAGATGGGACATCTGAAATTCAACAAGCAAAAGAAAACATAAGGAAAAGAATGGAAAAATATGATCAGGGACTCAGGGAATTGAATGACAACATGAAGTGCACAAATATATGTGTAGTGGGTGTCCCAGAAGGAAAAGAGAAGGGAAAAGGAGAAGACTAATGGAGGAAATTATCACTGAAAATTTCCCAACTCTTATGAAGGACTTAAAATTACAGATCCAAGAAGTACAACATACCCCAAACAGAATAGATCCAAATAGACATACTCTAAGATACTTACTAATCAGAACGTCAGATGTCAAAGAGAAAGAGAGAATTTTGAAAACAGCAAGAGAAAAGCAATCCATCACATACAAGGGAAGCCCAATAAGACTATGCATAGATTTCTCAGCAGACACCATGGAAGTGAGAAGACAGTGGTATGACATACGTAAGAGAAAAACTGCCAACCAAGAATTCTATATCCACAAAATTGTCCTTCAAAAATGAAGGGGGAAATTAAAACATTATGAGACAAAAAATCATTGAGAAAATTTGTGACCAAGAGACTGGCTCTGTAAGAAATATTAAAGGGGGCACTAGAGACAGATAAGAAAAGACAGGAGAGAGAGGTGTGGAGAAGAGTGTAGAAATGAAGACTATCAGTAAAGGTAAAAAGAAGAAAAATTAGATATGACATGTAAAGTCCAAAAGACAAAATGGTAGAAGAAAGTACTGCTTTTACAGTAATATCACTAAACATTAACAGATTAAACTCCTCAATCAAAAGACATAGACTGGCAGAATGGATTAAAAAAACAGGACCCATCTATATGCTGTCTAAACGAGACACATTTTAGACCCAAGGATAAACATAGGTTGAAAATAAAAGATTGGGAAATGATATTTCATGCAAGCAACAATCAGAAAAGATCAGAATTAGCTATACTAATATCCAACAAATTAGACTTCAAATGTAAAACAGTTAAAAGAGACAAAGAAGGACACTATGTATTAATAAAAGGAACAATTCAACAAGAAGACATAACAATCATAAATATTTATGCACTGAGCCAAAATATATGAGGTAAACACTGAGAACAGAAATAGACACATCTACCATAATAGTTGGAGACTTCAATTCCCCACTCTCATCAATGGACAGAACATCTAGACAGAGGATCAATAAAGAAACAGAGAATTTGAATATTACAATAAATGAGCTAGACTTAACAGACATTTATAGAACATTACAGCCCACAACAGCAGGATATATCTTTTCCTCAAGTGTTCATGGATTATTCTCAAGGATAGACCATATGCTGGATCATAAACCAAGTCTCAATAAATTTAAAAAGATTTAAATCATACAAAATACTTTCTCAGATCATAAAGTAATGAAGTTGGAAATCAATAATAGGCAGAGGGCCAGAAAATTCACATATATGTGGAGGCTCAACAACACACTCTTAAACAACCAGTGGGCCAAGGAGGAAATTGCAAGAGAAATCAGTAAATATCTTGAGGCAAATGAAAATGAAAACACAACATATCAAAATTTATGGGATGCAGCAAAGGCAGTGCTACGAGGGAAATTTATTGCCCTAAATGCCTATATCGAAAAAGAAGAAAGAGCAAAAATCGAGGAATTAACTGTTCACTTGGAAGAACTAGAGAAAGAACAGCAAACTAACTCCAAAGCAAGTGAAATGAAAGAAATAATGACGATTAGAGCAGGAATAAATGAAATTGAGAACATGAAAACAATCGAGAAAACCAACAAAGCCAAGAAGTTGGTTCTGTGAGAAAATCAATAAGATTAATGACCCTTAGTGAGACTGACAAAAAGAAGAAGAGAGAGGATGCAAAGAAATAAAATTAGAAATGAAAAAGGAGACATAACCGCTGACTCCACAGAAATAAAGGAGGTAATGAGAGGACACTATGAACAACTTTATGCTAATAAGCTAAACAACGTAGATGAAATGGGCAACTTCCTAGAAAGGCATGAACAACCAACATTGATTTGAGACAAAATAGATGAGCTCAACAAACCAATCACAAGTAAAGAAATTGAATTAGTCATTAAGAAGCTCCTAAAAAAGAAAAGTCCAGGACCAGATGTGAATTCTACCAAACATTCAAGAAAGAATTAGTGCCATTCTTGCTCAAACTTTTCAAAAAGAATGAAGGGAGGGAAGGCTACCT
>PVIY010034930.1:12351-26839 GCA_004026745.1 Myrmecophaga tridactyla
AGGAGGCCGTCGCTAAGCTTCAGGCAGGTGTAGAGCTATAATTAGAGAAGGGAGGAGAAAAACAGGAAGGGTTGTGGGTTTGTGACGAGCTACGGAAGTGGGCGGTCTACAACAAGAGGGGAAAGGGGGTAGACATAGAGAAGGATTAAAAGAATCTTTAAGTATGGCTAGGCTCCAGTCCCTGAGAAATATGCCACACACTATGAACAACTTTATGCTAATAAGCTAAACAACGTAGATGAAATGGGCAACTTCCTAGAAAGGCATGAACAACCAACATTGATTTGAGACAAAATAGATGAGCTCAACAAACCAATCACAAGTAAAGAAATTGAATTAGTCATTAAGAAGCTCCTAAAAAAGAAAAGTCCAGGACCAGATGTGAATTCTACCAAACATTCAAGAAAGAATTAGTGCCATTATTGCTCAAACTTTTCAAAAAAAATGAAGGGAGGGAAGGCTACCTAACTCATTCTATGACGCCAACATCACTCTCATACCAAAGTCAGGCAAAGATACTACAAGAAAAGAAAATCACGGACCAATCTCTCTAAGGAATATAGATGCAAAAATCCTGGAGAAAATTCTTGCAAATCGAATCCAGCAGCACATTAAAAGAATTATACACCATGATCAAGTAGGATTTACCCCAGGTATGCAAAGATGGTTCAACATAAGAAAATTAATTAATGTAATACACCATATCAACACATCAAAGAAGAAAAACCACATAACCATCTCGATTGATGCAGAAAAGACATTTGACAAAATTCAACATCCTTTGTTGTTGAAAACACTTCAAAGGATAGGAATAGAAGGGACCTTCCTCAACATGATAAAGGGAATATATGAAAAACCTACAGCTAACATCATCCTCAATGGGGAAAAACTGAAAACCTTCCTCCTAAGATCAGGAACAAGACAAGGATGTCCACCATCGCCATTGTTATTCAACATTGTGTTGGAAGTTCTAGCCAGAGCAATTAGACAAGAAAAAGAAATATAAGGTATCAAAATTGGAAAGGAAGAAATAAAACTCTCACTATTTGCAGATGACATACTATATATAGAAAATCCTGAAAAATCCACAGTAAAACTACTAGAGCTAATAAATGAGTACAGCAAAGTGTCAGGTTACAAGATCAACACTCAAAAATCTGTAGTGTAACGAATAAAATTGTTAGGAATAAATTTACTTAAGGAAACAAAAGACCTATACAAAGAAAACTACAAGAAATTGCTAAAAGAAATCACAGAAGACCTAAATAAATGGAAGGACATACCATGTTCATGGATTGTAAGACTAAATATAGTTGATGTCAATTCTACCTAAATTGATTTATAGATTCAATACAATACCAATTAAAATCCTAAAAACTTACTTTTCAGAAATAGAAACACCAATAACCAAATTTATCTGGAAGGGCAGGGTGCCCCAAATAGCTAAAAATATCCTGAGAAAGAAAAATGAAGTCGGAGGTCTCACACCACCTGACTTTAAGGCGTATTATGAAGCCACAGTGGTCAAAACACCATGGTAGTGGCATAAAGATAGATATACTGACCACTGGAATCAAATAGAGCATTCAAATATAGACCCTCTGATCTATGGACAATTGATCTTTGATAAGGCAGTCAAGCTAACTCTCACCTGGGACAGAACAGTCTCTTCAATAAATGGTGCCTGGAGAACTGGATATACACATGCAAAGGAATGAAAGAGAATCCATATCTCACACCCTATAGAAAAATTAACTCAAAATGGATCAAAGACCTAAACATTAGATCTAGACCATAAAACTTTTAGAGGAAAATGTAGGGAAATATCTTATAAATCTTATAATAGGAGGCAGTTTCTTAGATCTTATATCCAAAGGATGAGCACTGAAGAAAAAAATAGATAAATGGGAACTCCTGAAAATTAAACACTTTTGTGCATCAAAGAAATTTGTCAAGAAAGTAAAAAGGCAGCCTACATAATGGCAGTCAATCTGAAACAATGTGTCAGATAAGGGTCTAGTATCCAGAATATATAAAGAGATTGTTCAACTCAACAACAAAAAGTCAAACAGCCCAATTACAAAATAGTCAAAAGACATGAACAGATACTTCTCAGAACAGTAAATATGCAAATGGCTAAAAGGCACATGAAGAGATGCTCAACTTCCCTGGCTATTAGGGAAATGCAAATCCAAACCACAATGAGGTATCATCTCACACCCACCAGAATGGCCATTATCAATAAAACAGAAAGTGACAAGTGCTGGAGAGGATGTGAAGAAAGAGGCACACTTATCCACTGTTGGTGGGAATGTCAAATGGTACAACCACTGTGGAAGGCAGTTTGGCCGTTTCTCAGGAAGCTAAGTATAGAATTGCCATATGATCTGGCAATACCATTGCTAGGTATCTATTCAGAGGGCATGAGGGCAAGCACACAAACAGACATTTGCACACCAATGTCTATAGCAGCATTACTTGCAATTGCCAGGAGATGAAATCAGCCCAAATGTCCATCAACAGACAAGTGGCTAAACAAGCTGTGGTACATACATATGATGGAATATTATGCAGCTGTAAGACAGAATAAAGTCATGAAGCATGTAACAACATGGATGGACCTTGAGGACAGTATGCTGAGTGAGATTAGCCAGAAACAAAAGGACAAATACTGTATGGTCTCACCGATATGAACCAACATTAATGAATGAACTTGGAGAATTTCAGTAAGAACAGAGGCCATCAGGAGATAGAAATAGGGTAGATATTGGGTAATTGGAGCTGAAGGGATACAGATTGTGCAACAGGACTGATTGTAAAAATTCTGAAATGGATGGCACAAAGGTTCCTAATTGTAGCACAATAATGTTAGTACACTGAATGAAGCTGAATGTGAGAGTGATAGAGGGAGGAAGGCTGGGGGCACAAATGAAACAGAAGGAAAGATAGATGATGAAGACTGAAATGGTATAATCTAGGAATGCCTAGAGTGTATAATGATGGTAACTAAATGTACAAATTAAAAACTGTTTTTGCATGAGGAAGAAGAAAGGAGTGTCAACATTGTAGGGTGTTGAAAGTAATTGGTAATTCATATTTTAAAACTTTAACTTATGTGTGAGACTGAAGCAAAACATGTTTATTTGGTACAAAATTTATATTTTGACTAGTGCATTTCCTAATATAACTTATATGGACAATTTAATTGAACACCGTAAGTACATGGAACCTCAAATAGAGCATGAGATTTTGTAGTTTTGTCTAGAGTGATGTCCCAATAAATCCCAGAGTGATTTTAACAGTGAATAAAAAAGTATTTGCAAAGTTCCTTTGGGGGAATGGCAAGAAAGGGGGAAAATTCAACTTCCCCATTTGGAAAACTCCTGATATTCTTGCAAGCAGTGGGGACAACCAAATCAATAGGCCGAGCCCTCAACCTTGGGGATTATTTATATGAATCTTATCCTCTCAAAGGATAGACTAAGCCTACTTTAAATTAGGTCTAATGTCACCCCCAGAGAACCGCTTTTGTTGCTCAGATGTGGCCTCTCTCTCTCAGCCAACACGGCAAGGAAACTCACCACCCTCCCCCTCTCTATGTGGGACATGATTCCCAGGGGTGTGGACCTCCCTGGCAACGTGGGACAGAAATCCTAGAATGAACTGGGACTCAGCATCAAGGGATTGAGAAAACTTTCTCAACCGAAAAGGGGAAGAGAGAAATGAGACAAAATAAAGTGTCAGTGGCTGAGAGATTTCAAACAGAGTCGAGAGGTTATCCTGGAAGCTATTCTTACACATTATATAGATCTCCCCTTTTTAGATTAAGGTATATTAGGCTAGAGGGAAGTGCCTGACATTGTAAAGCTGTGCTCCAGTAGCCAGGTTTCTTGAAGATGATTGTATAATGATATAGCTTTCACAATGTGACTGTGTGATTGTGAAAACCTTGTGTCTGATGCTCCTTTTATCTACAGTATGGATAGATGAGTAAAACATATTGTGGTAGTTAGAGTCAGTTGTCAACTTGGCCAGGAGAAGGCACCTAGTTTTGTTGCTGCGGACATGAGTCAATGGTACATGAACCTCATCTGTTGCGGATTACATCTGCAGTTGGCTAGGAGGCGTGCCTGCTGCAATGAGTGACGTTTGACTTAATTGGCTGGTGCTTAAATGAGAGAGCTCAAAGTAGCACAGCTCAAGCAGCTCAGCATTCCTCATCTCAGCACTCACAGCTCAGCCCAGGCCTTTGGAGATGCAGAAAAGAATCACCCCGGGAAAGTTGTTGGAACCCAGGGGCCTGGAGAGAAGGCCAGCAGAGACCATCCTGAGCCTTCCCACGTAAGAAAGAACCTCAGTGGAAAGTTAGCTGCCTTTCCTCTGAAGAACTAACAAAATAAATCCCCTTTTATTAAAAGCCAATCTCTCTCTGGTGTGTTGCATTCCAGCAGCTAGCAAACTAGAACACATATGGGTTAAAAATAAATAAATAATAGGGAGAACACATGTTAAAATTAAAATATATATATATTGGATAGATGGAAATACTAGCAGTCAATGAGAGGGAGGGAGGGGTAAGAGGCATGGTATGTATGAGTTTTTTCTTTTTTCTTTTTATTTCTTTTTCTGGAGTGATGCAAAATGTTCTAAAAAATGATCATGGTGATGAATACACAACTGTGTGGTGATATTGTGAGCCATTGATTGTATACCGTGTATGGCATGTTTGTATGTTAAAAATGTATGTGCTTGTCCGTTGTATAAATAAAAATTTTTTAAAATGTAACAAGATAGTTATTATTTTACAAGGACCTTGAGGTCTGGCAACAGAGATACAGAATATTTCCCTAATTGTCCAGGCAAAGGCTCTTAAAATACAGCATGAATAAGAATAACCCGAGGAGCAGGGCAGCAGATCAAAAATGCAGATTTCTTCCTTTTTACAAATGTCCCAAGCCATCCTGGTGCACTCTCGGAAAATCACTATGCTACGATTATGGAAAAGGACTAGACCATGTGGAGAGGTAATTGGAGGCACCGGATAAGAAGTCCTGTTCACCAGGAATGTGCAGAAAAGGTCTGGAGTCAGGCTGGGCTCCTGGAGGAAGGGCTTCCTTGGTGGGGCTCTCCCAGAAGCAGACCTGGAGGCAAGGATTTGGGTGCAAGTTTATTAGGTTTTATTAGGTTTATGTGGGTTTATTGGGTTTACGTTTCCAAGAAAACTGGTAAGGGTATGGGGAAAGCAGGATTCGAAAGGGAGGAAGCCAGGCATGCAGGCGATGGCAGAAGTCCCTCACTCAACCTGGATCCGGCAGGGGGTGCTCTCACGTGTGACTTACACCATGGACCCCCACACCCATCAGCCACTGGCTGTAGAGTGGGGTGAGTGGGGACCATCTCCTCCCATGGCCAGCTGTCCCTGTGGTGAGGCTGTTCCACTGTCCAAGGGCAAGCTCTGAGAGCCTCAGGTCACAGCTGTTGGCAGCAAAGCCACAGGATGCTGGAGGCTGGTTGCTGAGGGCCTCTGGGCTGGGCCCCAACAATGTCCACAACTGAGGGCTTGTGCCTTGAGGCTGGATGCTTAGAGGAGGAGGACGTTTCAGAATCCTGGACTAGGTGGCGGCTGGAGCTGCCACTTTTGGGATCTTATTTCTCATATTCCAGGTAAAGTGTGGATAGAAATCCAGAGCACTTTGGAACGCCCCCCTCACTTTCCCCCAGCCCCTCCCTTTCGGGCCCCACCACCACACATGCATGTGAAAATTAAATGTTTTTAGCCATTCTCACTTGCTGTCTGTCTCTCCAGACAGGGTTGGCATAAGAAGAGACTGCTTTCCTCCACGAGAGATTGCCCAGGATGGTTAATCTGCACTCATGGATGGTAAAGCCATTTACACGGGGAGAAACTGCCCGTCTGGCTTAGGGAGTTGGCGGGTCTTTGGCCTTTCGGCACATAAAAGGAAAACGTGAGGCACGCCGGGGAGGCAAATGACTTCTTATGGGGGCTGACTTACTGCGAGGAATAACACACCAGCCCTCCCACGGCCCTCCCTGCCTTTTTGAAATTTTGTAATCATAAAATATGGCCTTTGAGAGCTGCTCATCTGGCCTGGACCAGTCATTATAAAGATGAGGGAGGGAACGGAGACCTCAAAGTGGGGCAGGCGAAGGGGCTAATGTAAGGAACAGAGCCCATTCCAGCCTGGGGACCAGGCTAGGCATTTGTTCCAGGTTGTTCCATTTTAGTCCTGCAATGGTGTAATGGGAAAAGCTTATGAACACCGTTTTTAAAAATGAGGATACAGGTTTAGGTGAAATAATAGCTTTCCCTAAATTCCTCAGCTAAGGAGGGAGCAGAGATTAGAACTCAAGACCCAACTGGTTTCTAGCCAGAACGCTTTTTTGTTTTTCTCAGTCTTCAGGGTGAGTTGGGGAACAACTTTGCAGGCATCCAAAGCCTGTGCCTACAGGTTTTCACTACAGTATCTACTCCTTGAGGGTGGAGTAGCATCTCTTTTTTTCACTGCTGAACCCTAGTGCCTTGAAAGGGGCTGACACATTGTAGGTGCTCAAAAAACATCTGCTGAAGGAATAAGTGAAGCAGGCCAGCATTTATTACACACCCTCTCCATGCAGCCATTTGTCCAATGCAAGAAAAAAAGAAGAAACAATCCTCAGTCTCAAGGTACCATTGCTCAAGTTGAGAGGACAAGAGGTACATATGGGGAACACTGGAAAATGGTACCAAGTGATGGAGACACACTGAGAACTTGTGCTGGTTTGAAAGGATGTATGTCCCCTAGAAAAGCCATGTTTTAATCAAAATCCCGTTTCGTAAAGGTAAAATAATCCCCATTCAACACTGTATATTTGAAACTGTAATCAGATCATCTCCCTGGAGATGTGGTTGTTAAACTGGATTAGGTGATGACATGTCTCCACCCATTTGGGTAGGTCTTGATTAGTTTTTGAAGTCCTATAAAAGAGAAAACATTTTGGAGAATGAGAGATTCAGAGAGAGCAGAGCAGAAAGACATAGCCACAAGAATCAGAGTCCACCAGCCAGCGACCTTTGAGATGAAGAAGGAAAATGCCTTCCGGGGAGCTTCATGAAACAGGAAGCCAGGAGAAGAAGCTAGCAGATGACGCCGTGTTCGCCATGTGCCCTTCCAGCCTAGAGAGAAGCCCTGACTGTGTTCACCATGTGCCTTCTCACTTGAGAAGAGAAACCCTGAACTTCATCGGCCTTCTTCAACCAAGTTATCTTTCTCTGGATGCCTTAGATTGGACATTTCTATAGACTTGTTTTAACTGGGACATTTTCTTGGCCTGAAAACTGTAAACTAGTGACTTATTAAATTCCCCTTTTTAAAAGCCATTCGGTTTCTGGTATATTGCATTCTGGCAGTTACCAAACTAGAAACAGAGCTAGTGCTGTTCAGATGGGACAGGGCAGCTTCTGGGGAGGGAGTACATCCTCACTACTGCCCCCCACTGCCTAGACCCCACCTATGGCCTAGCCCTTGGCCTGAAACACTCCCTTTAACTTCTCAGGCTCAGATCCCATCAGCCTTCACAGCTTAGCTTAAATGCTATTCCTTCAGGGAGCCTTGCCCGATTCTCTCTCCGGGGGTGGGGCAGGGACTTTCTCCCACCTCTGAGGTCCCATACTACTTGACCAATATCTTTCTTGTGGCACCTGTCTTATCTCCTTTACTGGACTGCAGGACACATGTCGGTTTTACCATGGAGTCCCAAGCACCTAGCAAATGATCGAGCACCTAGAAAACAGCTGTGCACATGCTGATGCTCCCCAAATGTGTGAGTGTGTGAACAGAGAACAGACGGAGCTGCCTGATGCTTTCTGGAGTGGGTGGTTGTCTCCATGATGTCACTCAAGGAGCACAGGTCTGACTCCCCTGATGAAATACTCCTCAGTGTGGTGCCAATTCTCACATCTACTGTTCACTGTTTGCCACCGAGGTAGAGGCAGAGACCTCTATTCCACTGGCTAACTGAAGCCCTTGGCTTAATTTAAGTTCATCATGGGCAAGAGACAAAAAGTGGCATTGCTGTTTGGGTGCTTCTAGTTGCAGAAAAAGGCAACATAGGTGTCAACACCCTCATGTAATATCTTGGACAAGTGGTTTTCAAACTGGGCTCTGAGCCACCCCCAGGCTTCCATAAGGAACTTGCCTCTATCTGTCTTATTGGTTTTATATTTTCCCTATTCAATTTGTTTGAACAAATTTCACCTGAAGAAGTCCATGGATCCACAAGAAGGAATCATTATACCTGTATCCCCATCTGCCTGTCTTTCTCTGAGTATCTGGGTCCCTCCCAGCCACTGTGTGTGCTGGGACCTTTGGAGCATTTAGAAAGCTGCCTCCCAGCCACATTTCCTTCCCACCAGATTGCAAGACAGGAAGACAAGACGTGTGTCCCCATTGCTTGTTTCCTCAGCACCTGCCAATGGCCTGTGCACAGCAGGGGTGGTATTCTAGTTTGGAGCTGCTGGAATGCAATACACCGCAAACAGAATGGCTTTTAAAAGGGGGAATTTAATAAGTTGCTAGTTTACAGTTCTAAGGCTGAGAAAATGTCCCAATTAAAACAATTCTATAGAAATGTCCAATCTAAGGCATCCAGGAAAAGATACCTTGGTTCAAGAAGGCCGATGAAGTTCAGGGTTTCTCTCTCAAGTGGAAGGGCACATGGTGAACACAGTCAGAGTTTCTCTCTGATCTGGAAAGGCACATGGTGAACATAGTCAGGGTTCCTCTCTCATCTGGAAGGGCACATGGCCAACACGGCGTCATCTGCTAGCTTTCTCTCCTGGCTTCCTGTTTCATGAAGCTCCCCAGGAGGTATTTTCCTTCTTCATCTCCAAAGCGCTGACTGATGGACTCTCTGCTTCATGGTGCTGCAGCATTCTCTGCTCTCTCTGAATCTCTTATTCTCCAAAATGTTTCCTCTTTTATAGGACTTCAGAAACTCATCAAGACCCACCCAAATGACTGAGACATGTCGTCACCTAATCCAGATTAACAACCACTCTTGACTAAATCACATCATCCAGGGAGATGATCTGATTACAGTTTCAAACATACAGTATTGAATAGGGAATGGGACGTACATCCTTTTCTAGGAGACGTACATCCTTTCAAACCAGCACAGGTTGAGAGATTCTTCTTTAACATCTTCACCCAAGAGTGAAAGCAACAGAATGGATAAATATGATGATCTGAGGTGGTTGAGCATTTGGTGAAATTATTGACGAACATTTGACAGCTTTTTTGGAACACTGAGGGAAGTGGCTATGGAGATACAAAAAGCAAAGTAAATGGAGGCGATTTCTACATGGATACAATAATGTGAACACTGTTTACTGATTTGGCTAAACATTGTGATTTTGGAAAATTGGAAGCAAAGGAAGTGGGAAAGTCACATGCAAAAGTGTTCATTCCAAAACTACTATGGTATGATCCTGAAACCCCCGGTGCTCAGTATATACCTGGAGGAACTGAGTGTGGGGACACGAATGGACATTTTCACACTATAATGTTTACGGTGCCAGTGGTGGGAGGTGGCCTAAAGGTATAAGGACTGAGGAATGGAAGAGGGAACTCTGGTGTATACCTACAACGGACTCCTGAGCAGGGCAAGAAGGAATGAAGTTGTGAGGCATGCAACTAGATGAATGAAATGTCAGTTGCAAAAAGACAAATATTATCATGCCTCACTCATATGGATTAACTATACTGTACAAATCAGAGAATTGAAGTCGAGAGCATTGGCTGTCAAGTTGAGGCCTATTGTAAAGGGCCCTAGATTGTAAGCTCTTACAGCAGTCACATATATTCTGGAGTTTATCTGTCATTTTTAAATCCTGAGATACTGAGTTATTTGTTATAACCTGGTCATTCCCAGAAACGTCAGGTATTTATGTGACATCTGAGGCTCAGAGTTAGAGCTCTAAAGCTATGAAAGTCAGGACTGCCCATACAGGAACTGTTTAAAAAGTTGAAGAAGTGATCAAACATCAAGTAGAGATATGAATGAAGCTGATCTGGATGGGACTAAGGTAGATCAGAACACAAGATAAAGGATGATATCATCCATATTTTAAAACTTCAACTTCTGTGTGAGACCAAAGGAATAGATGTTTATTTGGTACAAATTTATATTTAGGGTAATGCATTTCCTAATTTAACTTGTATGGTCAGTTTAATTGAACATCATAAGTACATGGAATCTTGAATAGGGCCTGAGTGTTTGTTGGTTTGTCCAAGTTAGTGTGATGCCCCAATAAACCCCAGAGTAATTTGGACAGTGAATAAAGAGCTATTTGCAAAGTCTCCTTGGGGTACTGGGGAGAAAGGAGGAAATATTCAACTTTCCCATTTGGAAAATTTCTGATATTCTTGCAAGCAGTGGGGACAACCAAATCAATAGGCTGAGCCCTCAATCGTGGGGTTCACCCCTATGAAACTTATTCCTGTAGAGGAGAAGCTAATCTTACTTAAAATTATACCTAAGAGTCACCCCCAGAGAACCTCTTTTGTTGCTCAGATGTGGCCTCTCTCTCTAAGCCAATTTGGCAGAGGCACTCACTGCCTTCCCCGCTGCATGGGACATGACTCCCAGCGGTAGTTGGGTTGGCATTCTGGAACAGAAATCCCGGGATGAGCTGGGACTTAGCATCAAGTGATTGAGAAAATCTTCTTCACCAAAAGGTGGAAGAGAAAAATGAGACAAAATAAAGTGTCAGTGGCTGAGAGATTTCAAACAGAGTCAAGAGGTTATCCTGGAGGTTATTCTTACGTATTATATAGATATCCCTTTTTAGTTAATGGTATATTGGAGTGGCTGGAGGGAAGTACCTGAAACTATTGAGTTATGTTCCAGAAGCCTTGATTCTTGAAGACAATTGTATAGAGGTGTAATTTCTATAATGTGGCTGTGTGATTGTGAAAACCTTGTGTCTGATGCTCCTTTTATCAAGGGTATGGTCAGATAAGTTTTAAAAATATGGATACAAATAAATACATAACAGGAGGTAAAAAGGGTAAAATAAATTGGGCAGATGGGAATACTAGTGGTCAATGAGAAGGAGGGGCTAAGGGCATAAAATATATAAGTTTTTTCTTTTTACTTCTTTTTCGGGAGTGATGCAAATGTTCTTAAAAATGATCATGATGATAAATACAGAACTATGAGATGATACTGTGAGCCACGGACTGTACACCATCTATGTACTGTATGTATGTGACAATTTGTTAATAAAAATACTTTTTAAAAAAACTTCTATGGTGGGAAAGCAGGAGAGGCTGTCAAAAAAAACAACAGAAGAAATAGCAGCATAAACACATATATTTCTTTTTTGAAAGAATATGGGACTCCAGGGTGTGCCACGGTGGCTCAGCAGGAAAGAATGCTTGCCTGCCATGCCAGAGGACCCGGGTTTGATTCCCGGTGCCTGCCCATGTAAAAAAAAAATACAAGACTCCAAACCAGAAGTAAGAGCTAAGAGAATTGGAAGTTGGTGCCCCTGGGTAGAGGATTGAGGTGGGGGCAGGGTGCTATAGTTTTTCCATTGTCTTTTAGGACTATTTTTTAAGAGAATGTGTCTGTATTTTACTTTGATTAAAATAAAAACTAGAACGTGAACTTGGAAGCCCCTGGAGGATGAACGCAGGCACTGACGCCTCAGGCAGGAGGCCCTTGGAGGCTGGGGAGAGGGGAACTGGGAGAGGGCTACTAGAAGAAGCCTTATTGGGGGACAGGTGCCAAGCTGGGGTCTGAGTGAAGAACAGCAGGTCCTGGGTCTCCAGAAGACCCAAGTGTTCTTAAGAACTTCTGCCGATGGGCTGGGCTGGCTGAGGGTCAGTTAAGGACAGGAACCCCAAAGGGCAGGGGAGGCTGCTGGGTGAGGTGAGGGGTATGGACGCTGAGTCCTGCCTGCCGCATGGCTGAGTGAGCTCCCCCCACTCTCCCTGATCAACACTCCGTCACTTTCATGGCAGCTTGGGAGGGGGACTGGGGCTCCCGCAGCAATGGGGCAGAGAGTTCCAGGAAAGGAGAAAGAAAGCCACAAAAGTGAATCTGGCTCTGAAATAAAAATAGCCGATAGTTGAGATTTTTAAGGAGGCAAAATAAAAACAGCATTTGGTTCATGAGTCACACCTATTTCTCCCAATTAATTACCAGCTTTTAGGCTCCAAAGAAAGCTTCCAGCCAAGGAGCCTTTGAATGTCAGTGGGGGCGGCGAGGACGCTGAGAGCTGACCTCTTCTGCCAACCTCATGTTTGGCTACTTCCTATGGAAATATTTCCCCTCTGTGCCCAAAGCTGAGGCCTGAGAAAGACTCCTGGACAGGGAGCCAGGAGAGCTGTGCCTCAGTTTCCCCATCTCCAGAGCGAGGGGGGCTGGACTGAATGGTCTCAGGACCATTTCCAGTTTTGACATGGTCTGCTGTGCTTTGAGGTGGAAAGAGCAGCAGAGGTCACCATGGCCATCCCCTCGGCACCTTGCCAATTGGGTTATGTGTTAAGGGTTATGCTTTAGGAGTGTGTTCTTTTGTCAACAGATAGCGAAGAGAACACTGAACCCTGCCAAGGATTCCCAGTCAGAAAACAGGGAGTAATTTTTGATTTGGTAAAAATCCATGCATCCTGAGTCCGAAAGATGACGAGAGCTCTGTCGATGGGCTGGGCTGTCCAGGGAGGCTTCTCAAGGAGGTTGAGTTCTAGCCTGGGACAGAGAATGGATGACCACCTGCTTGGGCTGGTTCAGCAGAGGGTGCCCAGGGGCAGGGGGGTATACCAGATGCCTTTCAGGACCACCCGAACCCATCCATGATTTCAGAACATGTTTAGTAAACGCTTTCCCCTACCTGTAGGTCTGTACCACCTTGCTACATCTTCACAGGCCCTTTCTCCATATAGCTCGAGCTTCATCATAATTTCTAAGAAATAAAGTATGCATGCTTGCACAGTTGGGGGCAGAGAACTTATGCGGTGTGACGATGTCGTGTCCACCATTTCATTCAAAATTCAAAGAGCATTCAGTGGGGGCTGAGTGCCAAGGGGAGTGGCAGGAATCTTCCAGACCCTGGGTCAGTCTCATGTCTGGGAACCTCACCTGGCGAGGGGACCTTGCTGAACTGAGCCCACCTGGCGTATAATGGCACAGACGCCTTGTTCACCCGAGATGCTGACTCTAGAGCCCAAGCCCTGTGGGATTTGACTTTACAGGGTGATGTGCAGAGACCCCGATTTGCAGCAGCTTCCCATGACATTGACCTTCAGTGAACAGAGGCATGTAGCAGATCAGAGTTTAGACCCAGGCTCTGCCTCTTACTAGTTCAGTCTCTTGAGCAGGGTCCCACCAGAAACAGAGTTCACCCATAGGGCCTAACCGAGCAGATTTACTGAAGGAACTATTCACAGAGGTGTGTATAGGTTAAGGGAACCAATGAAAAAAGTGGTAATGGCATAGCAATAATGCCTATCTCATAGGGCTGTCGTCAGAATTAGATGAACAGGTGGGATGTATACCCATATCGTATTGAGTACCAGTGCCTGGTACATGATGCCTGATGCATAAGAGTTTGTAACTACCCATGCTATTACTGTGCTCCCACACTCGTTTGTTCCATTCCTCCAGGCATCCAAGTTTCTTTCTTTTTTATCCCAATCTGTTGCCAGCTGGTTCTGGGAGGGACCTATACAGTTCACACTTAGGTATACAACACTGATAATAGCTTCGGGAGCCACCTCTGCGTTTGTGTTTTGATAGGAAGCCCAGCATCATCCTGAGGGTGTGAGGCTGTGATGGTGGAACCTCAGCTCTTTTGTCGCCACTGCTGGGATTAGAGAGACCTCTCCTTCTGGCCACATGTATGGTCAGCTGTTCCCGCATTGAGTAACAATAACTGGTCAGGGAGATCTTTGGGAGCCTGGAGGCTTCCGGTGGCCGCATGCGCCCCTGCAGCCCCTCTGTGGCGAGAGGCCCCTGCCCAGGCATGGAGGCTGTGAGCATCTGACCAGAGAAGGTGGTCCAGCTTCAGCAGCCGGCACCTGAGAAGCCAGCCCTGACCTGGGCCTGGGGGAGTCCTCTGCGTGGGACCCCGCAAAGCTGGAGGTGAGCATCCCAGTGTCCAGACAGAGAAGGGTGGCAGCACCAGGGGACTCAGGAGGTGGGTGGTGAGGCCAGGATTCCAACCGGGAGTCCTGAGTCCCAGGCCAGGGTCCTTTCTTCACCCCTCGCTGTCCACTCTCCAGGTCACACCCTCAAGTGCTGAAAAGATCCACTGGGCGGCGTCTGACCTCACCAGTTGGCCCTGGAACAGCTGCTGTCCAGCCAGAGGGGAATGTGTGACCCCGGGCTGAAAGCATCGACTCTTCAGAATACAAAGCCCCTCGTGCTCCCCGTACTGTCTGGCAGTGGTGACTCTCTGGCCTGGGCCACATGGCCTTGGCAATGA
>PVIY010034931.1:0-26721 GCA_004026745.1 Myrmecophaga tridactyla
ATTGATGGAAAGGCATTTGATAAAATTCAACATCCTTTCTTGATGAAAACACTTCAAAGGATAGGAATAGAAGGGAATTTCTTCAAAATGATAAAGGGAATATATGAAAAACCCACAACTGACGTCATCCTCAATGGAGAAAGACTGAACACTTTCTCCCTAAGTTCAAGAACAAGACAAGGATGCCCATTGTCACCATCATTATTCAACATTGTGTTGGAAATTCTAGCCAGAGTAATTAGACAAGAAAAAGAAATAAAAGGCATCCGAATTGGAAAGGAAGGAGTAAAACTCTCACTGTTTGCAGATGACATGACCCTATATGTCAAAAATACCCAAAAATCTATAGCAAAGCTACTAGAGCTAATAAATGAATACAGCAAAGTGGCAGTGTACAAGATCAACATCCAAAAATCAATAGTGTTTCTATACACTAGTAATGAGGAACCTGAAGGGGAAATCAAGAAAAAGTTTCCATTTACAATAGCAGCCAAAATAATCAAACATTTAGGAATAAATTTAACTAAGGACACAAAAGACCTATAAACAGAAAACTACAAGAAATTGCTAAAAGAAATTATGGAAGTCCTAATTAAATGAAAGGGCATTACCATTTCCATGGATTGGAAGACTAAATATAGTTAAGACAGCAATTCTACCCAAACTGATTTATAAACTCAATGCAAAACCGATTAAAATCACAACAACTTGTTTTGCAGAAATAGAAAAAACAATATCCAAATTTATTTGGAAGTGCAGGATGCCCTTCCTCAAACAAAAAAACCTTGAGAAAGAAAAATGAAGTTGGAGGTCTCACACTACCTGACTTTAAAGGATATTACAAAGCTACTGTGTCAAAACAGTATGGTACTGCCATAGCAATAGATATCCTGACCACTGGAATTAAACTGATAAAAAAAAATTTATATCTAGTTGGTAATATGACAAAGATTTCTTTGAATGCCAGGTCCTAACACAACCAAACAAACCAATGCAAAAAAACAAACAAACAAACAAAACACCTTTCATAGTCTTTGAAGATTGGTTCTGTGCTTGTTGGAGCTCTCCCTGAGAGTTTAGCTCTCCTACAAATGAACCTGAAAAACAGCCCAAAGCAAGAATCCAAAATCCTCTCTGATTTTTTCTGAACATACGTCTTGTCCCAGGTATATGTTTTGTCTTCAGGAATTCATCTGTTTAAAGTAATCTTGATGCCCCTCTTCTACCTATAAAAAGTCTTTCCTCCTAGTTCTGAGTGTTCTACTGTATGTCTTAAAGCCAGTAATCCTTTGCCGCAGACCACTGCAATTTGATTGTTTCTCATACTAATTCAGCTGTCTGCAGGCTCCTTCTATGTGGGGGGGAAATTCTGGAATCCAAGCTAGAGGTGAATGTCCTGGTTCAGTTCTTCAGCTCCCACCAGATAAAGTAGCATAGGCATATAGGCACCCCAATATGTACATAGTGTTTACTCGCTCCCTTCATATCTGGGACCAAAGATCTGCACTAATAGTACAGACTGGCTCTACACTGAGGCACAGGGGCCAGAAAATTGCCATGAGGTTTTCCTGCCATTTTTAGGTTGCCTTTTTCTTAATTTATCACTTGCTCAGTTATTACAAACTTTTAACTGTTTTCTGAAGCTCTTACAGAGAAAACCCTGCCAGTTTTTGCTAATTGTTGAAAGATTCTGTGGAGAAACATAGTCCTCAAGTTGATTAACCAGAAATCTTCAGGTCTAGGTGTTTTTTGTTTTGTTTTGTTTTTTAATTGACTCAGACTCCAAATACTCACTTCCTGTGTGGCAGGAAGACCCCAGTTAAGGAATAAATTGTACCAATGTGAAGCAGGCAGGAATGACTTTGTTCATAGCAACCACAGTGGGTTAGAGACAACTGAGCTCATCTCTGTTCAAACAAAGGGCAGCAAGATCTTAAGGGCTGGGAGTGAGTTGCAGGAAAAGCACTGGAAGATCGTAAGGGTGGGGGTCAGTTCCTGGGATGGATGAGTGATTTATTGAGGTTGCGATTATGACAGTTTGGCTCAGAAAGTTTTCCTATGAAGTATTTCAGTTACGTGGAATCTGTGAGGAATGAAGAAGAGTGAGAGAGAAGAGTAGATAATAAACTACCTAGTTAGGAGCCTCTCAGTATCTGGATAGCATACAGACCAGGTGAGAGTGAGATAAGGGGCTTGGAGTCAGGGAAAAGTTTGTCTAAAGTTTAGTCAAGCTAAAGGGAAGTCATGGTAGCCTTGTTCAATTCCCTTTTTTTATTAAGTTGAATGATATTTAGTCATCATTGAACAACTGAGAGGAATCATAGATCTGAGTGGGGTGAAGTAGAGTCTAAGAAATAGTTTCTTGAAGATTCTGGTTGGCATTGTTTCTGTAAAATGAATTGAACCATCTTTGGAGAGGTGGTGGTAAAAGTCAGTTGTTTTAGGGTCAGGCATCTTAAAAGAAGGGTGTCTAAAAGGTTGTATTAATGCCTAAGAAGTCAGTGGATGAAGGTCTCCTGATTAGGTAGTACTGTTCCTTGAGTTCTTTGAAGTTAAAATGTAGAAGTTCTTGATGACATTATCCACAGTCAAAGTTATTCCTCATATAAGAGCATGTTATGTCTTGAGTATTTTACCAGAATTCTTTAGTAGAGATTTAAAGAAGCAGCTCACTCAGGGAGAAATCCAACCTATGCATGGTCTGCTGCAATGATGTGTCCTTTGATGTGTTTACCAAATTATATGTCAGGCTTCAGGTCTCACGGTGCTTCTTTAAATCATGGGGAAAAGGCAACATAGAGTCTCAATAAGGATTTGGACAGTCTGATTTTAGTTTTCAGTGACATCAAGTCAGAAGTGTGGAAGGAAAATTGAAAACATTAGTTGGGAGAGTTGTTGCCAGATATTGAAGGAAGCAAGAATTGAAATTTAGTAAAGGTTGGTAATATGTGCAAGACAACAAGATCCAGTACAGTTTATAGGCCTGTAGAAACCATGCAGTTCCCATAGTTTACAAAGGGAGTGCAAAATATCTCAAAGAAAATGAACAAGATTATGATTTGATAACCTACAGGAGTGTGCTATAGTTTTCTATTGAAATACACAATTTCTCTATATAGTCACCCTCCTTTTGATCAAAGGTAATCCCAAAGAACTATTATTTGATTATAAAATAAGACTGGTTTTATTAGATTTGGTGATTATTTACATTGTGGCAGCAAGAACGATAATTTACCATTTAGGCCTTTTTACATTTGCTTTTTTGGAGGTTTTGATAAAGAATCTCAGATTGGACTTTTAAAAGTATCTCTAAGCTAGAAAGCCAGGCCAAGAAATAGCCACCAGATTTCACCTCTGGTACCTATAGATTTGGGTGAATTCCTCTCTCTTTGAGCTACCCCCAAAATCGTATGGTCCTGGGCCCTGGCAGGAAGTCATCTTTACTCATCTGTAGGTTAGGGACCCTGTAAGCCAGGTACCAGGCCAGTTTTCCCAAGAGGGTTTTGTAAGCACTGATTCCATAAAGTCAACTTTAGTTCCTTAAAAATGTCTTAAAGTTGTTTTTAGTTCCTTAAAAGCTTTGGTTGTGAAGCCCATGTTTCTAATTTTGTCTCATTAACAAGAAGGATTCTTATTGAACCTATGCAAATAATTATATTGCCATGAAAATAAGAATACTCAAGAATTTCCAAATTCTGGAAGCATCAAAAGGGAGAAAAGGAGGAATGTTTCATTTTTGTTTGTGAAAGTATAGTCTACAAAATTGTTATGAATTATAAATAGTTTAAAATAAAACAGAAAGGGGTTTCTTATATTCAGAGAAAGAACAAATTAAGGTTCAGCAATATTTTAGACAAAACCCATAATCATCTTTTATCAGGTTAATGGGTCTTATGAAATTGAATTTTATCCTGCTTGAGCTTGTGTCAGCAATCTCATAAAGCCTATCAGTTTTTCTATCAGAGTGCTAGAAATTTTTAATCAGTCCAGACAAAAATAAATTTGGTCTCAAGTTTATTTAGGCAATGACCTTAGAAGTCTGTGTCCCAGAGTACATGGCATAGTCTCTTTCTATGTGTCTTTGAGACAGTCCCTTTTATACTGAAGACAAGGAAATCTGGTATATAACTGATTGCAAACACCTTTGGGGAAGTATCAGAATAAAACCAACCGACAGCAACAAAACTATTAGTAGATAACAGAAGATTAAAGTGCCATGGTTAAGATATTACTGGCTTACAAAAATGAAAATCTGATAAGAATTCATTATAAAGCAATGCAATTGATGAGGAAATGTGGCTATTTCTGTGTAATGTAACAATTTTTAAGAATAACTGAATTATGACCAATAACATTATACTATTATTGTCTGTCAGACAAAGAGCCAGGACATATCATGCCCAATGAGGACATCATAAATTTTAAGGAATGTATATAATTTCTGAAATATTTATATTAATAACATTTTATCCATAAAAAACTTTCCAATGGAATGTTCAGCATCTCTTTTAATTTGACAATACTTTCCACTGTCAACTAAGAAGTAACAAACTAAGCTGCAAGGCAATAAATGCATTTATTTGGTGTCACAGAATGGCAATTCAGGGAGCAGAGCTTCAGATAGCAATCCAAATCATGTTCTGCCTTGGCATTTCCAGGCCAGGCTTTTTTTCTCTTTTTGTTTGTTTTTAACTAAAAAAATTTTTTTTACTGGAGAAGTTGTGGGTTTACAGAACAATCATGCACAAAATACAGCATTCCCATAAACAACCCTACCACCAACACTTGCATTGGTATAGAAAATTTGTTACAATGATGATAATACCTTTTTTCTAATTCTACTATTTTTTAACAATAGTTACACTTGTAACAATTGATGAAAGATTATTAAAGTACCAAAATACCATAACTATTGTCCATAGTTTATGTAAGGATATTTTTCCCCATATTCCTGACCTATTTTTTTCATGCATGTCTTTATTACTCATTTACCCATACACTGGATAAAGGGAGTGTCTGTCACAAGGTTTTTACAATCACAGGGTCACACAATAAAAGCTATATAGTTACATAATCACTATCAAAGATCAAGGTTACTGCATTACAGTTCAACAATTTCAGGTATTCCTTCTGGCTATTCTAATCAAAACCTAAAAAGACAAGGGTTTTTAAAGGAAAAGACGATTACACACATTTTTTGTCATTGGTGGATATTTGGGGTACCCCAGTCGTCTTTCAGATTAGATAGTTAACTGAGTTCTTTATCCTGTGTTTTGCTTATGGTGCCCCCATGTTCTTAGGATTTTCAGGGACTTTGCTGCTTGAGAGGATTTGAAACTGTGGAGGCTGAGATTTGCATAAGAATAAACTCCAGAATGACTTCCCAACTGCATTTGAAATCTCTTAGTCATAGAAACTATTTTATTTCTTCTAACACCATGTAATTTATAACATAGCAAATAAACCCAATTAATTTTGGCACCTCTCTTTTTATAAGGTGAAAAAAACAAGTACATTGCCATTTTTTTAAGGGGGTCCCGGGGCCCCTGCCCCACGTACTAAGGCGCCCGCCCGCCGCGCGCCCGCTCGCTGGCTCCGCGTCGCAGCTCCCGAGGCCCCGCTCCCACCGCCGCCGCGCCTCCGGCCAAGGTTTCAACAGACCTCACCGAAATGCCATCTCAAATGGAACATGCCATGGAAACTATGATGTTTACATTTCACAAATTCGCCGGGGATAAAGGCTACTTAACAAAGGAGTTCCCCGGATTTTTGGAAAATCAAAAATACCCTCTGGCTGTAGACAAAATAATGAAGGATCTGGACCAGTATCGAGATGGCAAAGTGGGCTTCCAGAGCTTCTTTTCGCTAATTGCTGGGCTCATCATCGCATGCAATGACTATTTCGTAGTACACATGAAGAAGGGAAAGAAGTAGGCAGAATTGAGGAATTAATTCTGCACGCCCCTCCCCCCGCCCTCATAAGAATTATCCCAAGAGTCGCTTAAAGAATCTGCCCCACAGCTACCCTTTGCAGAAGAATTTCAAAACAGATTGGGTCCTTAGAAAATGTACAAATAAAATGCAGCTCCCATTGGACAGGCAGTGAAAGAAAAGTCAATTAAATGCCAGATAAGCTTTCAATTTTTATATTGTTTGCATCTTCTTGCCCTCAATAAGCCAATTTCTTTTTTTAATATCTAAAAAAGAAAGAAAGAAAAATCATTTAAGATTTGATTTGGAGGAAGAAAAATGTCAAAAGTTACCAGGAAGTTTGAACACTTGGTTAAATAGGATCATGGGTGACTATGAAATAATAGTTGGCTCTCCATTTAACCAAAATGACCAAAAAAATTTTTAAAATACATACAGAGATTTTTGCAACAAGATGAACTAGAAGAAGAGGAAGATGAAGAAGGCACTACTTCCCCTGTGCAAGGAGCAGCTTCTTCTCCAGCTGCGGTGTCCTCTAGCCATCAGTCCACTGCCAGTCTGGCGCCTTTCCGAGAGGAAGAACTCAGTCTGTGCTACAGGATTGCCCAGAGAAGCTTGGACACATGTGGCATCAACCTATGACAACAGCAGCCTGTGAGTCCTCCCCCACCACCAAGGCCAATTTCCCCACCACACACCTCCGGCTACATTTCAGGACTCCTTGTCTCAGCTATAGATACAGATACACCAGAAGAGGAAGAAGACAAAGCTGACGGATGTAGCCAAGATGCAAAATGGAAGCCTTTTATTACACGGGTTTGAGTAGACCCCTGCCACCATTGTTAGGGACCTAAAGCGCTCCATCACTGGGCCTATGATTAATGGCTAGGGCGCAGCCTCAGAGGAAGACAACATTTCAAGTGGATGTTCCAGTATAGTTCTTCTGACAGCTCCTTTTTTCACCGATGCTGATTTTGGCCAGGAGGTCATAGCAGCAGCAACATGTGCTGGTCTGAAGGTGACATGCCAAATGCAGGATGCTGCTGGCCACCAACATTTTCATGCATCCCAGTGCCTTAGACTGGCAAGTCCTGTATATTCCGGACAAGTGTGCTGCTGTAATGCAGGAGGTCAATCATCCAAGAAACAAAACATCTGCTAGGACATCTGTGCTACATAAATGATCTTCTACCTCCTCCAGTACCACCACCTGTCAAAAAGTCAATCTAAGGCACAGCTGGAGGTATGACCTGTAGGGGTGCCAAAACTTCCTTCTGTAGAAGAAAGGACAGACCATCAGATAGAAAAGGAGCTAGGTACAAGGGAGAGAAGTATTGGATAGAAGACAAGTTGCTGACATGAACCAATCCAGGTGATCCCAGAGAAGCACAGGAACAACAAAATGATGGGAAAGGATAAGGAAACAAGCCAGCAAAATGAGACCTTCCACCCAATAAAATGATGGGAAAGGATGAGGAGGCAAGCCAGCAAAATGAGACCTTCCACCAGCAAAGACTCATCTCATTCAAGAGGATATTGTACCTTTCCGTAGACCTACATTTCCAACATCAAATAACCCGAGATCCTAGTTCTTCAAGCTCAATGTCATCAAGAGACTCTCGACACAGACAAAGAGAACAAGCAAACATAGGTTGAAGAAATATTGCAGAAATGCAAGTTTTCGGAGGATATGAAAGAGGGGAAGATAATAATCAAGAACTGAAGAAAACCAAAGAGGCTTGTGAAATCTGAAGTGAAAATTATCATTCAAGATGCCTCTTTCCTGATAATATATGATGTCAGATAAAATGTTCAGTGCAATCAGAGTGTACAAATTGTTGTTTCTATTCCTCTCATAGGAATACCATTTTAAAAATTTTATTGTGGTTTTATTGTTGTTGTTTGATCTTTGTCCCTTTAAAGAACCTCCCTAATCCTCCTTCGCGGTTGGAACAAACCATCACGCCTTACTTCCCCAGAAGGGAACTGTGTTCACTTCATTCTTCAGTCATCAGCCAACAGGAGAGAATGAAATGATTCTTTTGCATTTTGCCCCTGAGATATGACATGGTATTGCTTATATAACAAGCCAATTTACTGTAAAATGTTGATCAAAGATACAAAGTTGATTAATTGACCCCATGCCAAGGGCTCCAAAGTATAATCCTTCTATAACCAACTGCTAATGCAAATTAAAACATAATTCATTTTACCCTGACTTTAAAAATCAGTCTTTCATACACCCTTTGCTGAGAAACTAAAAATATAGCAAATGGAGAAAACCACAACAACTGGAATGGGGTACAATACCTTGTAAATATATACTCTTTGAAACCCCTGGTGGTACTTAACTTCGTCTTCACTTCAACCATTAAAGTATACTCTTATTGGAAATGTACTTTGGATAAGGAGGCTAAGCCAGTTGGATCTCTAGTCAATGTCATAAGTAAGCCTAGCAAAGACCTTGTTCTATTTTTTACTTCTCCAGGACTTAAAGAGGAAAAAGCTTAAATTTGTTGTAGCCCAAGTTGAAACTTACAAGATTTTTTCTTATGAGCTCTCCTTGAATTGCCAAAGGATGCCCCCTGACTAGATTTGTATGATCCATTTTTGTTGTTACATAAATTTCATTGACTTTATAATTGGTGTGTCTTGAAGAAAAAAAAAATTCACTTATTCACACACAGTCCTGGCCCCATTTGAAAACAAAGCCAAAGAAAACTGAACCACAAAAAAAAACTGTTGGTGTTTACCAAAAACTAAATGTGTTCATTTAGTTAATTTGAAAGGTTACATAGAAAGAATGTGCAGTACTAAGGGAACAATCCATGTGATTAATGTTTTCATTATACTCATGTAAGATGCCTCTTTTAACCATAGTTTTGCATATTGAGAATCCAATATTTATTTAAAATGTTCTCAAATTTTCAAAAAACGCAAAAATAGAAGGTAACATGATTGTGAAACAATACAAACAAAAACTTAGTTCTTTTAAAAGTGAGAAGACTTGATTCTCTTAAAAAAATCAAGGACCTGATAAAGTCAACATAAAGTACAGGAAATTATTGTGATAAAACACAGAATCTCTGCCTTGCAGGCCCATTGCTCACAAGGTATAGAAAAACTTTTACAATCTCTTATTAAGAACAGACCAATAGGGAGTGCAAGGGTAGTTCAGTGGTAGAATTCTCACCTGCCATACTGGAGACCCGGGTTCAATTCCCGGTCCATGCACTTCACACATGCACAAAACAAACAAGCAAAACAAACAACAGTTCAACAAATGGTGCTGCAATAATGGGATACTCACATGGAAAAATAATGAAATGTACCCCTGTCATATAGCATACCCAAAAAAATTATAATTAAATTTAAAAAGCAAAATATAAAAATTAATTAAATAAGTGGGCGGTCAACAGTGCCTCAGTGGCAGAGTTCTCACCTGCGTGCCGGAGACCCGGGTTTGCTACCTGGTGCCTGCCTATGCAAAAAATAAAATAAAATAAATTAACTAAAAAAAAGAACAGACCAACAATTAAAGAAAGTTTCGTAATTTTAACAGAGAATGAATTCTACTTTTGCATCGGTATGTTATTTGACACTAAGACTCTTCAAAAATTGATGCTGATCAAATACAGGGTTCTCTGCATGATGCACGTAACAGGTAATCTGTGGCACCGGGGTTCCAAAGGAGAGGCAGAGTTTATTGCTACGTAAAGCAAAGGAAATAGATGGCCTGTTGGCCTAAAATCTGTCTCTTCAAGTCTAAGGAGCTTAGGGTTTTTATGGATTCAAAGAAAGGGAGGCGGAGTTGTTACCATTACAATAACAAGTATAAACAATTATAAAGCTATGTAAATCAGTGGAAATTAATCATTATATAGCAAGTATAAACACTATAGTCAGCCATTAGTTCTGAACTGACATGTTCCTTCATTAATAAATATTAGGGGGTTGTCTTTGTAACCACAAGACTCTAAGGTTGTAAAACAGGATAAGTGGATTCAAAGAGGCCAGTCATGAGTTTTACAATTTGCGATTCAGTGGGTTTCAGTAATTTCAGGTATTTCCTTTTGGCTGGAATACAATATACTAGAAAGTAAGAAAA
Source organism: Myrmecophaga tridactyla (assembly GCA_004026745.1). Classification (NCBI taxonomy): domain Eukaryota; kingdom Metazoa; phylum Chordata; class Mammalia; order Pilosa; family Myrmecophagidae; genus Myrmecophaga; species Myrmecophaga tridactyla. The sequence goes on from PVIY010034931.1 coordinate 10,040, forward strand.
AGGCAACTATATAATGATTCGGTCATCCTAATTACTTGGTAATTCGTAATTTCTCTGTTAAAAAATCTTATAAAGAAATCTGCTAAATCTTACCCAACTTTGACCATAAGAAATAAAATTCCTTGTCAACAAGTCTTCTATAACTTTTCATATCCATTCAAATTTTATTCTACACTTTCCACTTTCTCATTTTACTGTAAGCCAGAACTCCTCCCTTTTTCTTAAGATAAACACATCCTGCATACCTTGCATACACAATTTAGCATAAGATAGGTTTTGAGTTATCAAAAAATCTTAGCTGGTATCCTACAAAAACAAAATTACTGTTGAAATAAAGTTTGCCAGAGTAATGACTCAATTTGACTAAATGTAAAGTTAGTGGGTTTTTTTTTTTTGTCATCTTAAATATCTACTAGATGTACTGCTAGTTTATTTCAACAGTAAACTTGTATAAGTTTAAGAAGAATACACCCAAGTAGAATAATACTGTGTGCTTGTATTGTACCTAACAGTGATAACCCAGAAAGACATAGCTCTTTTTATTAAACCAACAGTATAGTTTCATTTGTCAAAGATTTACCTAAATTAGGTGAACTAGAAATTTTTTTTTAATTTAGAGCTAGTTTTTGTAAGAATGCATTTTTTTAATATTGGAAGTATTACAAGTTCCTGGGATTTTAGGGGTATTTAATTTATATAACTCTAAACCAATCTGAGTAGAGTTCCTTTAAGGAATTATATAAGTTCATTTGGTGATACCATCTGGAGTTAAGGAAATATCATGTATATATAGAGAGACACAAATAAAGAGCTTTTATCATCAACTCTAAAAATTTCAGCCATAAGTCAGACATAAACACAGAAATAGAAAACTCACTAGTTTATATAAAAGAGCTGGCTTTGGTCTTGGCCCATTTTATATTTTTTATCAAATACATTGTATTCCAGGAAGATGGTGCAAGTTGAGGTACCCAGCTTGAAATGAAGGCTAAAGCATACCAATATTTATGGAGGACACTTTCAAGTTATCTCTGCCCTGGTGTGTAACAGTATGGAGGACATGGACTAAATTTTGGGTGGGAGACTGAGGAGAGACCAGGTAGCCACCTAGGGGTCTGCAAAGACTGTCTGCACGAATAAACCATCTGGTCTGTTTCCAGTTAAATATTTTAGCCTTAGGTGGTTGCTTTGGGGATCTTTAAGCCCCCGGAGAGCCCCCAACGGGGAGACACTCACACATCACACCTCATATCTCATATACTCACACACTCCCACCTCATACACTCACGCATCACACATTCACACCTCACACACTCCCACCTCACACACCTCACACCTCACACATACATCACACTCTCCCACCTCACACACTTCACACTTCACACACACACATTTCACACCTCACTCCCACCTCACACACTCACACATTCCCACCTCATACACTCACCCATCACACATTCCCACCTCACAAACCAACACATCATACACCCTCACACTCACACACACACACACACATCACATCTCCTTGTCGTCTCCCCCCCCTCATTGAACTGCACAGCCCAGCTGTATCACAGCTGTAGGGCAAGCCAGGAAGGGTGGAAGCTGATCTGAGCCAAGACCTCTGGCAGTCGCTCACTCTAACCAGAGGCCTGTGGCTCTCCTCTGACATCTTGGTCCAGTTGGTGGCTGGAGGAAATCACAACTACAGCTGCTCTGGGCCTTGTCAAATCAGATGGGTGTGGAGCAGTAGAGGCTGCCTGCCCACACAGCTTCCTCTGCACCTGTTTGAGCCTTACATTAGACTTTCACTGTGGATGTTGTTGTTTTGGAAAGCATGTGACAAACTTATTGTGTGTGGGCGAGTGCAGAGGGGTTGCATTGCACCACTGAGGCGCTGGTTGATCTGTCACCCACACCCTTCCTGGAAAGAGTGTGGGAGTAGCCTACAGCCCCTGTGGGCACAAGAGGGGTGGGGCCTGGAGGTGGCACCAAGGAAAGGACCTACTGTGGAACAGCCAGGAATAAAGGCATGGGAAGTCACCTCTCTGCAGACATGAGATGCGACTCGGCCACAAGTATAGGCATTGCCAGGCTCTGATGTTTCTTGGATGGATTCATCTGCAAACCAGCACCTAGGGCCAGGAAAGGATGGGGCCATGTGAGACACTGGAGCCCTTCTTCCTCCTTGCTAGTGCTGCTGTCTCCAGACACTTCTGATCAACCCAGGGTTAACTCATAAATAATGTGAGTTACACATCTCCACATTAAAGTATTCCTAATGTTTCCCCTGAGCCTTATGGATGGCATCTGAGTTAAGCAGAGCAAGGATCATCCCTATTTTATAGACGAGAAAATTGAGGCTCGGAGAGGCTTGCCCACAGCCAGAATGTATCATACCAGGACTAGAGCTCCGTCTTCTGACTTGAATCCAAAGCTGTTTCTCTGATCCCTCATGGATGATTGCCTCAGCACCTCTCTCTTCTTCATCAGTCACTGGGCCTCTCCCTGAGACCCTTGGGGTCCTAAAGGATCACTCTGCCAGGCTGCTGTGACTTAAGGTAGAGTTGCTGCATGATCTGTCACACGTAATCCTGGAATCGCTCCTGGGGTCACTTCTAGTGGCCTGGGCCCCTGCCGGAGGATAGCCACCTTATGGAGGTGGTTGGTAGAGATGAGGGATGGCTGGTCCACGTGAAGGGCAAGCTGTGGTTAAGACCCCTGGAATGACATTCCACAGGACACCAGGGATCGTCCAGTCCCACCTTTCATTTCATAGATAAGGAAACTGAGGCTCAGAGGAAGCTAGTGAAATGGCTCAATGTCCAGTAGTTAGTTTCCCTATGTACCAGGTGCTTGAAAATATTTGTCAAATGAGTTCATTGGTTACTGGTAGTAATGACACCCAGAATCTTCTGACTTCAGGCCCAAGCTTCTTTCCATACAGCCTTCATCAGATGGGGGAAAACTGATGAGAAGGCTCTTATATTCTGAAGATGGGGATAAAATAAAATTGGCTCAGGAATGTATTAATAGACATTAAGCATGGGACTCTCTAAGAAAAAGCATCGAAGAAAAAGAAATATCATGTTTACTAGTTAATAAGTAGTCTTAGGAAGCTGCCTAAAGGTCCTCAGAAACTTGGTAACCCTTCTTCACTCAGCATAATATGTTTCCACATTGCGACTTCCTGTTTTCTGGTATTTTCTTTTTAGCATTAAACTCATTAGCAAACAAAACAGATGACCATTTCCTCATTTTCAAGTCTTGCTTCTCGTGGGGACCAGAAAACTCTTTTAGGCTTCAGATCCTGAAGGGCTCCTGGGTGAGCTGTGGGTTCTTTCCCCCTCTCCGGTGGCTCTTGGATGGGATCTTGCTCTGGAAAAAGCCATGGACCTCTGGCTTTGGTCACTTTTCTTCCTGCCAGGTAAGTGCTTTGGGGAAACACCACTCCGCAGACATGAGATTCTGTTTGGCAAAAGGTAGGAGGGTTGCCAGGCTCTGATTTTTCTTGGTTGGTTTCATCTGCAAAACAGCATCTAGAGCTGGGGAAGGATGGGGGGCATGTGAGACATTGGAGACACTCTCCGTTCCTTGACAGTGCTCCTGTCTCCCTACAGTTCTTTTCTGCACAAGTGTTAACTCGTAAGGATTGAAGGTGTCACCTCTCCCAAGCATATTAGCCTATTAATATGGGATCTTTTCATAGGTACCAACAAAGTTCCTCCTTCTTACCTCTATAATCTCTTTCTTTGGGTCTCTACTCCTAAATTTTTAAATTTCAACTCTAAATGAAGACTCCCTAACCTATTCTATAGCCCTAATCTATTTCCTAAACTCCATATTTCAATTTGCACTGCCTCCTAGGCACCCCATTTTAACATCCCACCAAGGCCTGGAAAACAGCATGCCTAACACTTAAACTTGGACTCCTCACTGGTCACCGTCCAAACCAACAGCTACTCCAGCTGTCTTAACTGCCTCTGATAACAAACAGACTAGCTTTATTAAAAATAAAATTTAAAAAAAAACCTTTATATTTAGAGCAATTTTAGGTTTACAGAAAAATTGCACAGAAAGTTCTTATATACCACCACCACCACACACACACACACATAGTTTCCCAGACTGGCTTTTTACCCTCTCTTTTCATTTATTCCCACCCAGGCCTTGATCCAATCAATGATCAATTCATGTAGTTTCTAGAAGCACAATTATCAAGATCAGAAACAATAACAGGAATGGAAAGAAAAGGAATACACAATCATCTCTTAACTGTCTTCCTTGCTTTCTGCAACTCAGCATGCATCCAGATTACCCTTCCTAAAGCTTGACTTTAATCATACAATTGCCCTCCCCCAAAATCTTCAATGGCTCCCACCTACTGCTGAAACTCCTCCCTTGCATTCGCCATTTACACTAAGAGTTTACCACACTCCCTTGCACTTTCCTAACCTCCAACCAAACAGGACTCCTCTTTGAACACATCCAGGGCTTTCCTGCCACCATGTCTTTGCTCATGATATTCCTTCTGCCAGGAACATCCTTCCTCTCACCTCCACCTTTGATGGATCCTCCGAAGTCCATCTCAAACTCCACTTTCATCTTGTAGATTTTCCTGAGATTCCTCTTCTAAACCAACAGCTGATCACATTTTACCTTGTCTTATAGCTCAGAGTGTTTTCTCCTTGTTTTGTTTATTAAATGGTGAGCTCCTTGAGGATTGAAATAGTTTCTTATACATAATTGCCTTCTTTGTGAGGTCTTGAATATAGAGGAAACTCAAATATTTGTAGAGTAGGAGAATGAAAAACCTTAAATGTCCAAACAAATGGAGTTTTCATGAAACTTTAGACACTGCACTAGGTAGAGGGAGATAGGAGGGTAGAGTCAATTGTTAACTCAACTTAAGCCTGAATGGGAGAAGGGGCTGGAAGGGGGCAATGGAAGGTCTGTAGGAGAAAGCCTCTACACACTACACCACCTCACCTGCCCTGAGCAGTACTGCCATTCTAGCTGGCCCAGAGGGGTCCCTGCTCTGGGTCCCCATGCTTTAGAGTACCCACTCCGGTACTTTTCCAGTCATGCCCATCCCCAGAAGGAAAATGTTTACAGGCTCAGGGGGTTGTGCCCTCCCAAAGCCTTCCTTCCCCCATATACACACCCTGTTCTTGACCTGGAATTCCTCTCCAATTGACTCTAGGCCCACTTCCAGTGATTCTGTAAGCCTCTATTCTGGGTCTCCTCTTAGCCTATGAAAGTGTGACCACAGTTGGCCATTGTGGAAGAGGTAGAGGGAAGGGTCTAGATGGAGCTTGTACATGCAAGCTGGGGTATCCATGACATATACCAGGACCCTTGTGGTATAGGCAGAAGACATGAGAGAGAAGAGAAGAGAGACAGGCCAGAGCTGGGAGCAGAAGGCCAGTTTCCCTACATTGCCATGTTGTTGAGTAGGCATCCAAGGAACATGTGAAATTGTTAAGATGGGGGACCAGAACATATTTTGTTCAACAGTTTATTAGCTTGAAATATAACTTAAAAATATTTAGACACATGGTATTTGAGTCTTCATTTGTGCTTTTGTCCAACATTGCATTGGCCCTGCAAATGTTAGGGACAGGCCTGGTTCCCAGAGGCCCAGGCATGCAGCACAAGCCGTCAAACACTGTGTCTGTCTTAACAAAGCAAGGCAATATCATATGGTATAGGCTTTCAAATCTCATTTACCCTGATGGATAAAGACAAATACACTTGCCATTGTGACCCAGTACACTCCACACACATAACTAAAATCCATTCTTGACTCTTCGATAAGGAGATGAGTATTGTCTTCAGCAGTCAGTGGATTACAGTGCCATTAACTGAGCTGGGAAGAGTGGGTGAAGAAACAATTTGGGAGGAGAAATCAAGAGTTTTCTTTAGGTCATTATAAGTTTGACATACACCACAGACATTCAAAGATAATTGAAGGACACCTGGTTTCCCGTCCAGCATGTAAAAACTTGAAAATCATCTCTCCCATCCTAACAAGAAAAAAGCTGGACAAACAAACAAAAATACAATTTTTCTTGAAAAAAAAACCTCTTAAATCGATCAGAGAATTGAGGTCACAGGGCAAACCACTGTCCCCAAAGCGAAACTAATAAAGAAAACCACACCTTATGTAAAGAAGCCCAGAAACTGCCGGAGACAGTGCTGGTAGGGCCACCTAAACCATTACTGATGGACTGCTAAGGCTCGGTGCAAACTAACTTGAGAATTAAAGACTCAGGTTGGGGCCAAGTTTTTGGGATGCACCCACGTTTTCTTGAGTTTTTACATACCTACAAGAGCCCCATAATGTTCTCCCAGTGAAGACTGGAGAAAGTGACTTTCATGTTTCCAGCAGGGGGAAGGGGGAAGTAACCATTCTGAAATACGTCCAGGGCAGTCCGTTCTCCTTAACAAAAGCCTGCCCTCAAAAAAAAAAACAAAACAAAACAAAACACTATTTTACTAAAACCTAACTGAGTTCAGATGTTTTAGAAACTAAATGATTTGGGGAAGGGTAGTACTGCTCCAGCCCCCTCCAGCCCTCCTGTCTCACTTAGGATGGGTAGGAGAAAAGCTGAGAAGCATCTGTGAAGATCACAGCCCAGGCACAGGCTCGGGAAAACAGAGACCAAATCATGGGATTCTAGAATGCTTCTCATCCCCCCACACCTTACCATGACAGTAAGAGGGCTCCTGTGTAATCACAGGGGATCACAACAGTAAGAACTGCAAGGCTCACACACAACGGGGGAGACAATCAAGAACACGAGAGGGCGTTTTAGCCTCAGATACCTATGGCTACAGCAAACAGTAAACAGAGCCTAATTCCTGGACATGCAGTGTGCCCCTCTGCTGCCATCCTCTAACCCCCGTCCCATGCTCCCAAGTTTGTTTCCACCTCTTCGCTGTTGTCCTCATTTTCCCTTCTCCCTGGAAGGTCCTCCTTAGACCTCTCAGCTTATCCAGAAACCTCAAATCCTGTTTCTTTCTCCACGCTTTCCTTGACACATCTTATTTGTCCAAACTTCTTTGGAGCTGTTCTTAAATGTGTGGTCTGTGGAAGAATTTCAGGAAGCTGGTGGAAGAGTTCTCTCTGCTCCGTGAACATGCCATGTTCTCCCTTATATCCTGGCCTTTACAGGAGCTGCTCATTCTGCCTGAAAGCCTCTCTCCTCCATCACCCACCAACTCCACCTCACGCCAATGCACACATACTTTACCCTGTGAAAACTCTCCCCAGAAATATGCAGACACTTATTGAGAATCAGTTGACAATCGTACATAGCTTTACTCTTTTCTCTAGCAGGCACAACTGTGTTATAACTCTCTTCTTTTCATCCATAGCATAAGCGTTTTTGATGTCGGGGATTCATGAAACAAATTCAAAAAATAATTTTTTTTACAGCAATCACGCAAGAAGTACAGATTTCCCATATACACCCCCCCACACACGCATACACAGTTTTCCCTATTATTGACATTTTGCATTGGTGTGATGCCTTTATTGTAGTTGATGAATAAATCTTATAATTATATTATTAAATGCAGTCCATAGTTTACATTAGGATTCACTTTTTGTGTTATACAATGCTATGGGTTTTTAATTTTTTTATTCTGATAACATATATACAACCTAAAATTTCCCATTTCAACCTCTTTCAAATATATAATTCAGTGGTGTTAATTGCATTCACATGTTGTGTTACCATCACCACCAACTATTACCAAAACTTTTCCATGACTTCCAAACAAAAACTCAGTATCAATTGAGCATTAATTCTCTATTCCTTACCCTTATCCTGGTCCCTGGTAATCTGTATTCTAATTCCGAAGTCTATGAATTTGCATATTCTAGTTATTTCATATAAATGAGATGACACAATATTTGTCCCTTTGTGTCTGACTGATTTCACTCAACATGACGTGTTCAAGGTTCATCCATGTTGTATTATATCAGAACTTCATTCCCTTTCATGACTAAATAATATTTAATTGTATGCATATATTACATTTTGTTTATCCATTCTTCCATTGATGAACACTTGGACTCCTTCCATCTTTGGCTATTGTGAATAATACCTCCATGAACATGCAAATATCTGTTCAAGTCCCTGCTTTCAATTCTTTTGGGTATATACCTAGAAGTGAAATTGCTAGGTCAAATGGCAATTCTACACTTAATTTTCTGCATTAACCACCACACTGTTTTCCTTAACAGCTGCACCATTTTACAATCCCACCAACAATGTATGAGGGTTCCTATTTCTCCACATCCTTTTCAGCAATTGTTATTTTTTATTTTTTTAGTGGTAGCCATTCTAGTGGGTGAGAAGTAGTATCTCCTTGTGGTTTTGATTTGCATTTCGGTAGAGGCTAATAATGTTAGGTGTATTTTTATAGCTATTGCCTATTAGTATATCTTCTTTGGAGAAATGTCTACTCAAATCCTACCCACATTTTTTATTTGGGTTGTTTACCTTTTTGTTGTTATACTGTAGAAGTTCTTTATTCTCCATATTAAACCCTTATCAGATATATGGCATTTTAGTTTGCTAAGCTAACAAAATGCAATATATCAGAAATGACTTGGCTTTTACAATGGAGACTTACTAACTTATAAGTGTATAGTACTTAGACAGTGACAATGTCCAGATCAAAGCACCAACCAGCAATGCTTTTTCCCTGAAGACCTGCTACTGGCGAACCTCGAGGCACATGGTGAGGTCTGCTAGTCTCTCGTGGGTTTCAATGCTTCCAGCGTCTGTCTTCAGTGGCTTCCTCCCAAGGCTTCTCTGGCTTTTTCCTGTTTTCTCTCCTTCTTTTATCTTTTTATAAGACTCCAATAAGAGGATTAAGGCCCACCGTGAATGAGATGAGTCACATTTCAATTTAAGAGCCTACTCACCAAAAGATCCTACTTACTATGGGTCCACATCGACAACAGGTTTCCACCAACACAGCTGGACTAGCTTTAAGAAGATGATCTTCTCAGGGGTATAAAAGCTTCAAACCATCATGTGTAGTTTTTCAAATATTTTCTTCCATTCTGTGGGTTGTCATTGACTTTCTTGATAATATTCTTTAATGCACAAAAATCTTTAATTTTGTTGAAGTCCCATTTGTCTATTCTTTCTTTTATTACTCATGCTTTTGGCATAAAAGTCTAAGAATCCATTACCTAACACAAGGTCTGAAGATTTCCCCCTATATCTTCTTCTAGGAATTTTATAATTTTTGCTCTAATATTTAGGTCTTTGATCCATTTTGAGTTCATTTTTGTACGTGGTGTCCTAATACCAGGTCCATCGTCGTTCTTTTTCGGTTTTTTTTTTCAATCTTTGAAAAAATGAAATGTCTATTCCTAGTAAAGTGAATTCATCCATTCCCAATATAGTTAATTTCAGCCTCTTCTAAAGGCCAATTAGATTTTTTCCAGACTCCCACCACCATGTTTTTAGCATGTTGTTTGCATTCTTTCTCTTGTTTGAAAAAGAAAGAAGAATGATAAAGGTGGGCATGTAAAACTTACATAGTGCCTTGAGTTTTCATAATTCCACTGTACATTAAATAGTTCACTTCAACTTTCCATTCAACTAGAGAAAAAATATGATGCTAAAAGATCTGTCCTTTGGAAATAAAGCATGTTTTGATTATTTTACATATGTTATTTAAGAAAAACAGGAGGGCCACGGTGGCTCATTGGCAGAGTTCTCACCTGCCATGCCGGAGACCTGGGTTCAATTCCCGGTGCCTGTCCATGTTAGAAGAAAAAAAGAAAAGCAGTGCTTCTTCTAATACCAAATTCAAATCTGTGTATTTAAGTCATTAAAGCCATAATTTCATATGAAATCTTATTTCAGAACTTAATCCTTATGAATTACCATTAAGTCAACCAAAATTAATGGAACGGAAACTTTAATTAATTAGATGCTAAATCTCTTCTCAGGTCTTTAGCCCTTTTCCTCCCTCCTCCCAAAATTATGAAATTCACAGTTCTAAGTCTCAAATTAGATTCTGAATTTTTTTATCAACATACAACCATAAATTATAGCTTAGAATTAACTGCTTAGCAAAATATTTCAAATGTCTTTTTTTTTTGGTAACCACATCAATTTGCCTCTCAGAGTTAAATAATGTTCTGCATAAGTTAGGTTTCCAATTTACATTACTCTCTACTAGAACTTCTGAGCATTTATAATATCAGCATCCTGAAAAGCCTAATGAGTTAGGGCTTTTCACTTTGTTCACCATTTTATATACTATGGCATTTTATTAAAGATATGGAAATGTTCAGTTTTGGGGTTCCATTTCTACCATTGAAATACACCAAATGAAGACTGCTTCATATCCTTACCATCTTGTAGGATAAATAGCACAGTAAGACAGGCCTTTCCCATTAGATGAGCAATAATTGAAATCATGCCTTGATCAGATACATCCATTTAGAATAGTTGGACGGAGGAAATGAGATCCAGTCCTGAGTTTTTCTTATGCTTCATGCTTTAAGAACTTTAGTTGAATTAACCATTTAAATAATAAATATTTACTCCAAGATATTTTTACTCTAGTATTTGTTAAGTTATGTTTCTTGAGATTTTCAAGATGCAGAGTTGAAGTCGAAGATACTGTTTTATGATGAATTATGAGTGAACTGCTCTCCATCAGTACACATATACTGACCAAGTGTCCTAAAGGCTGAGTAAAGAAAAAAAGGAAACCAGACATGTGCCCCTCCACCCATCATGGGTTGTTTATTGAAATCACAAGATAAGGAAAATCATACCAACAAAGGAAAACAACAGAGGGAAGATGTAAAAAGAAAACATTTAAATCAGAAACAACAGTAAAATACATTCTATAATTTGAAAACAGTGTGGAAATGCTGAGGCAAATTTCTCTTGAGTTTGGGCCTTACTGAAAAAAGAGGAAAGCCTGTTAAAGTTTGGCAAGGGGTAAGAATGGAATTTTTTTCTTAAGCATGTTCTCTCTACTACGCATTGCACTAGGCACTTATACGTAATCTTTTCACTCAATCCTCATAACAACTTGGCCAAATTTAAGTATTCTTGTCCTCTTCTGCTGATGAAGAAACTAAAATTCGAAGATGACATAACCTGCCCAGCACTAACGACTGGCACATAGCAGAAAGTCCAGGCTATTTCTACCACCCCATGTTACAAGAATGTTCTGAGCTACTGAAAAAAAAATGGCATGGCCCACTAAAGTTCTCCTTTTTCTTTCCTTTCATTTTTTAACTGCATAACACCAAGGCCTAGTTCACTTCCGGTGCATTTCATCTTGGCTTTTCTGTAGTGGCAATATGGATTTGCGATGCTGTAGGATACCATATAAAATAAATCTTGTCAGCGTATTTTCATTTAATTTTTCCTAAATAATTAATGAGACCCCTTCTACAGTATTTATACCGATTTAAATGGAATTTTCCAGAAAAAGAAATCCACTGGGAATTATTTTCCTTACAGATTTTGACTAGCCCCTTTATTTATTCCCCACCCCCACAGGCTTCCCTTCATTCTTTTGCACATGGATGGTCAGTGTACTCAGCACCATTTGTTGGAGAGACTGTCTTTCCCCATTGAGTGGACTTGGCGCTCCTGTCAATCAATTGGCCATAGATGTGAGAGTTCATTTCTGAATGCTCAGTTATATTCTATTGGTCTGTATGTCCATCCTTGTTCTAGTACCATGCTGATGAGTCAATCACTTATTCCTCCCTGTTCCACACCCACCTCAACATCCATGTGTGCAGACCTGTGCACACACTCACGTACGCCTTTGCTGCTCCCCCTGCCTTTCATTCCCATTCCTTTAGGCCACAACTTAAACATCACTTCTTCCAGAAAGCCTTCCTCAAACTCGGTCATCCCCTGTAACACTCTGGATTGGGTGGTAATGCTTGGTGCTATTAAGTACCCATGAATCCTCATAGGGTCAATTAACTTCACTGTCCACAGAGTCTTCTGTCCAATGTGTAGCTTCTATCCCTGTGCTCTCTGTTGTGGGATTTAGTACACTGTGCTATAGTGATGGTCAGTTTGTCTAGATTACCCATTAAATGATTAGTTCTGTGAGGGGAAGGATGCTGGCCATTTTATAGTCACATGAAAGTCATTCAATGATTTAATAAATAGAACTGTGAATAAATGGCTGGTTGGATGGGTCTGAGCAAAACAAAACTGAAAAGGAAAACCTGTTATAGTATAACTGCATCTTGCCTCTCATCTCCACCCTTGGGAATTACGTGCTATTTGGGGTCAACAGTGGCATATTAGCTCTTCTTAGAGTGGGTTTTAAAGTTTTGACTATTCTCAGGGGGTTAAGCCTTGGTGATGAGCTGGAGTTGGGACTGAGGATTAGGTTAAGGCTTTAACCTTAACCTAATGGTGATGGATCCTCCTAACTCCCCCTCCAGCTGGGGTTGGGGAGAGTCTGGCTGGGACTCAGACTTGGTCCTAGGACTGGGATGGACATAGAGCTGAAATGATGTTGTGAGGATGAGGATAAGGCAAGAGATCAGGATGGGGCCAAGGTTAAGGGCTGGCTGAGGCTTGGGTTGATAATGGGAATGGGACTGGGATTGGGAATGAGAATGGTGTTGGGCTAGAGCCAGGGTAAGATTTGAGATAGGGCTGGAGTTGAGACTGTAGCTGGGATTGGGATAAATTGGGGATGGGTTTTCTTCTGCATTAACTCCTTCTCCCTTCAGAATTTGGGGCTCTGAAGACTCTTCCAGAAGTAAAGCTGGAGGGGGAGTTAGGAGGATCCATCACCATCGAGTGTCCACTCCCTGAAATGCCCCAGAGGGTATATCTGTGCCGGGTCATGACCGCATCTGGAGTATGTAACACCGTGGTGTCCAATATGAACTTCGTCAAGGAGGAATACAGGAACCGAGTCAGCCTCAAGCTATACCCAGACAAGAATCTGTTCCTGGTGGAGGTGACAGAGCTGACTGAGAGTGACAGTGGAGTCTATGCCTGTGGGGCAGGCGTGCATACAGACCGGGACAAGACACAGCAAATCACCCTACATGTCAGCAGTGGTAGGTGCCCCAGCTGACTGGATGTACCATTCACCCAGAAAACTTTTCCATTTGGGAAGACTGAGATGACCGTCCACAGCTATAGCAGTTCCCCAGAGTCTTGTGCTATTGCCATATTAGCCAGTCTAATAATAATTGGGATCCTAATAGTTGAATCCTCACAGGGCCAGTTATCTTCATTGTCCACAGAATGTTCTATCCGATGTGCACAAAAGGAGTAAGATCGGTGCTTTCCTTGTATTTCCCATCCCACCCAGGGCACTGTGTGGTTGGGGGTGAGATTGAGAACAGGTCACGAGATTAGGAGAAATTGGAAGCAAAATGACATAATTGTCCTAAATAATTGCCCATGAGAAATACCAGGGATGAATATAAAGAGAAGATATTCCCTTTTCAAGGTACATTTGTCAGCCAAACTCATCACTTCGTGGTCTGATCATCCCTTAATTTTTCCTAAATCCTGCCTTTCTCCTTTGCTCCACTGACTTGCCCATAGACAGGTAGCACTAATTCAGTCTGCAATCCCAGTGGCCTTTGAAGGTTTGCAGGGAAGTTTAACTGGGAGCCAGGGTAAGAATTTAATCTTCAGCCCCTGGCCAAGTTCTTTTTTCTGCTCCACTCGGTGAACCCAGCTGTCATTGCCTCACTGCCATCCACCCTGGCTGAGTCAGCCTCAGCTCACACCAACAGTCTCTTCCCCAGGCCTTCAGTCACCTCCCAGAGCCCAGTAATGTCTTCCTGTTGCCTCCAACAGAGTATAATCCATTCTGGGAAGAGATGCTGAAACCTCAGACTTCAAGATTGTTTCATAGACTTCTACAACTGCCGATGTCCTCTACTCCCCCTTGGTCCTACATGCCTGCAGATCCCACTTCTACTGAATTCATATCCAAAGGTCAGTTCACCAAAGCTAGGGTGGGAAAGGTGAAGGCGATGTTGGACTACTACGAAGAGCAGGAGTGTCTGTGTATATTCCCACAGAGGTGTGTGTATTCACAAAGCAGAGGTGCATCTCAGGTGCATGTTTCCCTGCATTAGGAGAGAGTACCTCCCCTGCAATCTGCTTTTCAGGTCCCTCAAGCATACCCTATAGCCAAGACACCTGCCCTACTTACAGAATTCACGCATTACCACCAGGTGGCACTACAAGTAATGAAGTTTGTGCCCCATTCACAAAATCTAGCTCTTTTATCAATGGCTGTCAAAACTAAAACTGAGCAGAGATACTCATGCCTCCTGCTGTCTTCTGCTCACTGGTGCCCAGAATTTTAAATAATCTCTTTTGCAATAAAAAGATTAATGATGATCACGCTAAGGATACCTTTATATTTCTATATCATTTCCCAGTTTGAATCACATTTGACATACAATATTCCCATCATATCCTCACATCTACCCTGTGGGTTGGAGACATTAATTGAACATTATTACACTAGGAGACCCTGCTGGGTCCCAGGAGGGATAGTGTAACAGAACAGGTCATATATCCAAGGTTTATGACTGATAGGTTTGGGATGGGAGAGAATGACAAGCAAACAAATACAGCAGAAGGAAGAATGGGAACAGAACAGCAAATATGCCTTTTCCCCATGCTCAGAGGAAGGTAAGTATTCTGCCTGAGCAATCAGGGAAGGCTTCCTGGAGGAAATGGTATTTGAAGCAAATATAGATAGAAATTAACTAGGTGTAGATGACCCGCTAAGAAGGCATTTCAGGCCATGAGGACAAGACCGAAGGTTGTCCAGGTAAAAGAGAAGAGTGTGTACGGGAAAGAGACTGCAACCCAATCCTGCTTGAGACTGGGCTATGTATTTGAAAGGTGTTTTGGTATGCTAAAGCTGCTGGAATGCAGTATACCAGAAATGGGTTGGCTCTTTCAATGGAAATTTATTAGGTTACAAATTTACAGTTCTAAGGCCATGAAAATGTTCAAATTAAGGCAGCAAGAGGAAGATACCTTCTCTCAGGAAAGACTGCAGGCATCTGGGATTCCCCTGGCACAAGGGAAGGCACATAGCAATGTCTGCTGATCCTTCTCTCCAAAATATCTCTGGGAGTCTGTGTTGCTCCTGGCTCTCTCCAAAATGTCTCTGTCTTTTATCTTCTCATAAAGGACTCCAGTGAAGGATTAAGACACACCTTGAATGGGCTGGGTTATATGTCAATTGAAATAGCCTAACCAAAAGGCCCCACCCACAACAGGTCTGCCCCCACAGGGATGGATTTAAAGAACATGGCCTTTTATGGGGTACATAACAGCTTCAAACCAGCACAAAGGGCCACTTTTTCTTGCTCTCTCCTACAGTATCCACACCAGCTCAAAGGACTCAGACCCCTCCAGCCTCCCACCTCTCCCCTACCCCCGCCATTACGCACCGCCCTCGAGTTTCCAGAGTATCTTCAATAACTGCTGCCAAGTCCCCAACCCTCCTGCCATCCACCACAGCCTCAAAGACCTCCACTTGGGTGGAGCTACTCAGGTCCTGGACGGCCAGCCACCATCACCACACCAAGCTGCCCAGGCAGAGGTAAGAAGCCTCTCTGGTCCAGGATGGGCTCATCCCCAGGCAAAGTAGGCTAGAGGTAGGAAAGCCACAGAAATCTTCCTGCAATGGGCACCATTAGAGAAGCTTCCTGGCATTTTCTCTAGAAGAGCACTGCAAAATACACTAGCTATGAGTATAGCACATTGACTCAGTTCCATTAGGGTTACGCTTGTCAGTGCCCCAGCAGGAGATCCTGTGGAGAAGTGACCCAAGTTCTTTAGTCACTCAACATTCATTCAGACCTCTTTTGATGAAGGAGAACTCTAAAGAGAAGTATTTAATCTCGCACATCAATTTACAGCATTAAGTAGCACTGTGTTCGTGTACTGATGTGGGTGGCAGCCACACTGGCTGCTGTATTGTAAAGTTAAGAGGATGACTTCTCATGCCTGAGTCTGTCATCTGGACTGCTCCCTGCCCCCATGGGCAGGTCATTTAATCTCTTTGGATCTCCGTTCCTTCATTTGTCACCTCATGGGGCTGTTGTGAGAATTAATGAGTTAATTCAAGTGCCTGATATTTACAAGTACGAAGTGTTAGCTGTTGTTTCATATTAGAATTGCCTTGGGAGAGTTTGAAGAAAAAATCATAATGCTTAGGCCACCACAGACCAAGTTAATCAGGCTCTTGGGAATGGGCCCCCAGCCCCGCAACAATACTTTTCTGAGACTCTCCAGGTGATTCTAAATGCACCTGGCTTGAGAACTACTGGTCTTTAGCTGTGCTGCCCAGTTTGGTAGCCAGTCATCTGTGGTTAATCTCAACTGAGATCCGGATTTTGAAGGTGATACAAAAAAGAATGTAATAAATCTCATTAATAATTTTTATATTGATGATATGTAGAAATATTAGATGTTTTTAGGTGAATAAAATATACTACCAAAATTACTTTCACCTGTTTCCTTTTACTTTTTTGTTAATGTGGCTTCTAGAAAATTTAAAAGTACTTACGTGACATACATTTCTATTGCACAGCACTGGTCTAAAGGCTGGGCTTCATTTGAGAAGCGCTGAAATGGACCACTAGGGGGCAGCATTAC
>PVIY010034932.1:0-26737 GCA_004026745.1 Myrmecophaga tridactyla
AAAGTGGGCGGTCTACAACAAGAGGGGAAAGGGGGTAGACATAGAGAAGGATTAAAAGAATCTTTAAGTATGGCTAGGCTCCAGTCCCTGAGAAATATGCCACAACAAGGTTTTCACATTCGCAGAGTCTCATTGTGAAAGCTATATCATTGTTCAGTCATCATCAAGAAACATGGCTACTGGAACACAGCTCTACATTTTGAGGCAGTTCCCTCCAGCCTCTCTGCTACATCTTGAGCAACAAGGTGATATCTACTTAATGCATAAGAATAACCTCCAGGATAACCTCTCGACTCTGTTTGGAATCTCTCCACCATTGACACTTAGTCTCATTTCACTCTTCCCCCTTTGGTCGAGAAGGTTCTCTCAATCAAAACCTTCTTGAGGTAGGCTCTATCAATATCACACTTTTACAGAGGAGGAACTGGTCCTGACATTTGTCTTTGTTTATCCATCCCAACTCTCTACCCATTTCTGACTACTAGGTCTCCTGCTCTTAGCTTCCTTACAGCTAAGCCCATTGTTCAACTCAACTCTACCATTTCTTTGTTCTCTATCCGCACACCTGCATCTACCTGGGCCTGCTAAACAGATCTGTGTCTGCTTAAACATAGGCTATGTTCTACCCAGCACTCTGCAGCCCACTTCTAATATGCCAGATCCTGAGTGCCAATATTCATTCCTGCTCATGTTCCAGGCCTAGGAAGCTTCTCATTCAGCCACTATCCCAGCCCAGCCATTCCCTCCTTGCTACCTTGATAAGTTAGTCCTAGCACAAGGACTATGACAGACACAAAGGTGTTAGTAAATTGGAAGTCTTTTGGGCAGGCTACCAAGGATATATGATATTGAATATTCTCAAGCTGGAGCACCCATCAAGGTTCATTTTGTCCTGGGAACCTAGATTTCTATGGTTTCTACATTACACCTTATTGTATACACTGGATTTTTCTTTTGCTTAACAGCTTAAATGATTACCCAAGTCTCCTCTCATTGAAACAATCTTTGGTGATTCATTTTAACCATTCATTTATAAAAATTTAAAGATATGGCACTCTTTGAGATATAGCACTAGAGATTGCCTCTAAAGCTCTAAATACAAGTTTGATAAAATAGTGATACAACTGAGAGTACAGAGCTAAGGCCAATAGGGCTTGAAGAAATAGTTATTCTTATAAATACGGTAATTAAGGGCCACTTGAAAGTAACTAATTCATGAATCTGTCTGCCTTGGTAATGTCTACAGAGTTCATGATTTCCAACCCGATATTTTTCTTTTTCATTCCAATATGGAAGTGAACCAGGCAAATACATAATCGCTCTCCTAATGCTCTTCCACAAACTTCTTTGTAAACCAATGCCAACATTTGCATTAAAAGTAGAGGAGAAGGAGTTGTTTGGGATAAGTTTAGCACTTATAAAATATTCAAGTCAATTGTGACTATTACTTTCAGTCAAATAGATGATCAAAGACATCCTCTCCTTTTGATCCTAACTGTTCAGATTTCTATCGCTTTCCTCATCGGTAGAATTCACTAGGTCTACAGATAAAATCTGCAGGAAACTCAGCAATCAACAAGCAACCCCACAGGCTTTTAACTAGATTGCTCTACCTTATTTTAGCACCTTATATTTCCCTACCACTTTATGCCGTGACATTCCTGCATTCAAATCATTATGTAAAATGAAATGCTGTGAGGGGAAGCAGTTGTCAACCTTATAGAGATCTGAGCTTTTACACACCTGACTCTTTCCAGTGGGCAGTTCAAAGGCAAGGCAATCTAGTCACAGGCGGAGGACAGTTAAACTGAAATTATGACTAGTCAGTATCTTTATTACTTTGAAGACCAAAGTGTGTTTGATCCTCGTTCTGATACCTGCTTCCTGATAATGTCTACAGAGCATATTGAAGCATCTCAGCATGCACTGCAGCATTTAATTTTTGCTTATACCACTTATTCGAACAATTGTGAGGGCGTAAAAGAAAGAAAATGTACTTAATAAACACAAGTGACAGTGTGGGAAATAATTAGCTCCTTGTAAAAGTAGAGTTTTAATTCATTTGTTCAATGTAAAATAAATAGGTGCTCATTACAGAAGATTTTGAAAACGCCAAAAAGAAATTAAAAATCATATTTATACAATGTATACTAACTACTCTGTTATGACTCCTCCTTATCCTTTGATCCTTCTCCCATTCTTTAGAGATATTTGGGTTATGCCCATTCTAACTTTTTCCATGTCGTGAAGGGGTGTCGACAATTTGGAATAGGGGGATGGAACAGGTTGATGTTCTTGGAGAGACTGGCCCCTCTAGGTTTCAGGACTTCTCTGGCCTAAGCACCACCTGATGGCTTTAGGTTTCTGAAAAGTAAACTTAGTAAGTACAACTTTTGTAGCATCTCGGATACAGCCCTGGGTGTTCTTTAGGGCTAACAGGAAAGGTGTTGGTTGGGGGTTGGCAAACTGTGGCAATTAGCAATATCTAGCTGAAGCTTGCGTAAGAGTAGCTTCCAGAATAGCCTCTCCAGAATTATTTCTTTTTGATGCAAAGTTATTTCATTCTCTGCAAGTTTCCTTAAGTCCTCATTCTCTTCCTGTAGCAAGTGCTTGGTCTCTTGCAAGAGCTTCTGCTCCTTCTTGCGCAGAAGTTTGGCTACCGCCACCAGCTCTGGCCCTGGTTGGTGCTTGGGGAGGGTCCTCAGGGCTTCTAGAGTTGACTGGCTGGGGGGCTGGCCTTGGACCCCGGACCCACTGATGCCTGGCTGCACCCCACAGGAACCCTCATTTAAATCTGAAGTCGAGATTACAATATCACTGTGAACATCAAATAATAGCATTTCTTCACCACCCTACTGCTCCCTTTTGCATTACTTAACTTGAACATTACACCTTTTCTGGTTTTTGTGGAATGTTTATCTTTTTGAATAGTTAATAGCACTGTGAACAGTTATTATGTTTTATTACAAAATGCATTAGAATTAAAAATTTTTGCTCTAAATCTGTTGGTTTGCACTAGGTCTGACATTTATATCATGAAATACTTTATTCAATTCATTAGCATACGATCAAAGATCCAGCATTACATTTGAAATGAAATCATTCTATTTGATTTAATAATAGGCTTCTGTGAAGCGGTGATTTAAAAACTCCCAATTACAAATGTTTATGAAGCTCTTTGCTGTTACATCAGTTTCCCTCCCACTCACCCATACTGCAATCCTGGAATAAGACACATAAGGAGTAGTAATCAAGAATTAAATTTTTCTTTTTAACAGCCGTCAAAAGCTTGCCACACTAGTGCTCCTAGCATTCAGTGACAGGAGGAGAAATGTCTCCAGTCTACTACATTCCTCTCTAAGCCAGGCTTTAATTTGTTAAGAAGAGGGAAAAAGCCTATAAAAGTCTTGGCAAAATACAGAGCTGCTAATTTAATCAATTTTAGTAGTTAAGGCAGTGATTTCAAGTGCTAACGCAATCTGTTGAAAGAACTAATTTCCAAGATAGGGGAGATTTGCTTATTTCTACTTTTTCTTTCCAATTTCCCAATCTGAGGGTAAGTGGGTAGCTATCACGCACCCTCTCAGAGACTATTTTGGTTTGCTAAAGTTGCCAGAATGCAGTTTACCCGAAATTGGTTGGCTTTCACAATGTGGAGTTATTAGCTTACAAATTTACACTTCTAAGGCCATGAAAATGCCCACATTAAGATGTCAGCAGGACGATACCTTGACTCTGAAGACAGGCTGCTGGCATCCGGGAAACCTGTGTCACATGGAAAGGCACATGGACGACATCTGCTGGCCCTTCGCTTCCAGGTTTTGTCGCTTTCAGCTTCTGGTTCAGCTTCTGGTTCTCTCTGAGCTTCTGTGAATGAGTTCTTGTCCCTCACCTTCTCTGGGGCTTCTCTGAGTCTCTGGGCCTTTTCTGTCTTTTATCCTCTCACAAAGGACTCCAGCGAAAGGAAGACCCACCTTAAATGGGGTGGGTCACATCTCAATTAAAATAACTTAACCAAAAAGTCCCACCCACAACAGGTCAACACCCACAGTAATGGGATAAAAGAACCTGACCTTTTGTGGGTTACATAACAGCTTCAAACTAACACAGACTCCCTCTCAAGATTTAGGCATCCAGGCTCTAACTCAAACCCTGAAGGAGATGGTCTCTCCTTTCCCTGGGAAGGTTTTTTCCAGGTGCAGATGAAAAACACTTGTAGTAATAGCACCTGAGAACGCAGTGAGAACTAAAATCATGCTGGCTCACAAGAAAGAACTGGGCGCTTTCTACACGTTGCCTCTGAGAACAAGAAGGGGTGCAGGTCTTCTCACCTAAGACTGAAATCCACCTCTCAGTACCTCTCATTATTAAAGAGTAGTATAGTGGCACCATATTTTGATATATTAACAGACATGTTTCTAATTCCTGGTAGTTCCTTTATACCTCATTCATACTATGAGGCATTAATTATCTCAGGGAAAGACTAACAGCAGTAAAGGATCTTGAGTATGCCAAGCCTGAACCTTGAAGATCTCAGAATATGAACAGTTTGGAAGATCTATTAAGTGCCACCCCGAGACTAGATGAAATTTACTTGGACTAGAAGGATGAAGAGACAGAATCACAGGGGAAGATGATTTAGACACTGATGGGTTCCTGAGGAAGGGTTCAGGGTCCTTCCCCAATCTCCCCTCCTACTGTAGGAGTTTGAGGAATCCAAGGGCAAAGGAAACCTATGCTGTATCTCCAAATAGAGTCCAGGGAGGTTTCAAGATCCTGGAGTCCTCCTAACCCAGTATGGCGAGAGCACTGAAGAAATATCAGGATTGTGTGCTTGGCAGTGGGACAGAGGCAGTCTCAAAGCATCCCCTCAGACCTCAGTATGGTAAGGGAGTAACACATACCTGGGGCGGGAGCACCTGCCCCCTCTCTAGTTTTCTGCAGTCCAGAATTGACAAGGGAAGCATGCAAATGGAGAAAGAGAGTATATCTGGAAAGATCCTGCAGTCGGGAGAAGAGACAACATAACAGCTACCTGGGCCAATGACAGAGAAATCAGAACATTTCGGCAGCTAATGCCAAGACCCCACCCACACCCACCCTGGCACTTTGGAAGCCCCCAGATGTAAGATGTCTTTTCCATGAGGAAAAGAGCAATGGGGACCTTGAACTGACTATGATTTAGTATCTGCCACTCAAAAGAGAAATTAAATTCAGAAAAATAAAGTAAGGCACATTTCCTGCAAACCTGATTTGTGTATGAGAAGATTCATGCCAGTTTACACATACCCCATAGATTTTCCAATAAATGTACTCCACAGACAAAACACTTTTTTAAACTGTCATATGTACTAGACTTTGAATAAGATTCAGACATCCTGTGGGAGTGTGAAGAAAAGAATGCCTTTTGTTGTATTCTGATTGATATCTTCAGAATTGGAATCACAGCTTTACCACAGACCTTCATGGGTGGGGTATCTATTTTCCTTAGTTGTTCAGGAACGCACTGACTGATTCATCCAGATTCTAGAAATAACTGAAGGATTATACTGTACCGCCTGCTTACATCAACTGCTCAGTTGGTGGACTGATGGAGCACTGTACTCGTTTCTTCTCAATACCCATGGTGAAGTAATGCCACATGTCACCACCATCATCCACCTTTCCATCAGCTTCCACATCTCTGCCATGCCACGCTGACCTGGGATAAAGACATTGGTGGGGTGTAAGGGTTGTCAGAAATTGTAGATCAAACAAACCAGAGGAGACCTCAGGAGAGCATTTGTTTCAGTTCTTGCTTCCAAACAGGATTGCAGCCAAACAATTCAAGAAGAATGATTGCACATTCTATTTTTAAAGAGCCCCGAGGAAGGCCATCTCTAATAACCTGTTCTAATATATACTTTGTATTTTGAGAAAGTTCTTCCTTTTAGCAACTCCAAACCTAAACCCATCTCCTCTTGTCTTCTTAGGGAATTGTGATAAAAATATATTATATAATGGTTTTTAAATCCTATTTTTGCCTTAAATATTGGATTTTGTCCTAAATATAGTATTTATTCTGCTAGAGATGTTGGTCCTTTTAGAAGAGTTTCTGGTTTACATGAAAACTTTTGAAATTGCTCTTTCAGAGGCAGATTACTGATTCCTAAAGTGATGATTGTATGTATGGTGAGAGATGCAGTAGCTGGGCTAGCTGGACTCCTCTGGAGTGCGGTTTCTCTCAGAGTTTGATTGTGTGGAGGTGGCCCTTTTAGGACCAGAAAGCACTCTTCAGTTATGTCACCAATGGAGACAGAAGGAAGAAATAAGAACTGGACCAAGGCCAGGCACCCCGATTACTTAATCCACCCCACAGAGTCTGACAGATAATAGCTATGACAGGGGAAGCCAGAACAGAGGTTTTAATGGCAAAATATCTTCAATTCCTGAAGTCTCTGCCTGAGCCTTGTGAAGGGCATTACTCTGAGACAGGATGCAAAATGAGTTAAAAAGAGTATTCTACACAACTGGTAAGAAAGCCAGGAAAAATTCTAAGGGTCAAAGATTAGTGGAAAATGTAGTAATGTGTACCCAAATAGTTATAAGCCTTACTTTGCCCAGTGATATTTTCAAATCCATGAGTAATATCTAAATAGATTCTCTTTGTGAAAAATTAAGCATTAGAATTATGGCCAAAATCTTCTTTGACCACCTTACCTCCCCCAAGTTAATGGCCTTCCTAGAGAAGGGTCATTCCCCTGTGGTTGTGAAATGACTTTTTACTGGCCAGTACAGTCCCTACATCCTGGAGTAAGGCAGATGGCTGGACAGATGGTATAGGTGAGTTAGTGATTCGTCTTTTCTTAGATGCACTCAGGGTCAGAAGAGAGTTTCTCAGCCCAACCAAATCAGGAAGCAATTAGGATAAAGAACCTAACCTTTCATTTCTAAACTTATACTGTCATTACCAATTTGTTGTTTTTTGTGTATCTATACAACTTTTTATTTTGTTTCTTTGGACATTTTCAAAGAAATTGAGAGAAGGCATATTGAACTCAACTACTGCCACAATTAATCTGAATTTTTTTGTGTCATCAATCTCCTCATCTCTGGAACACTGCAATAATTTCAAAGTGGTCTCCTTATTTCCCTATCTCCTAGTCTACCCATGTCTCCTCTCTCAACTCTTTTTCCTCCAAGTCATACAACCATGGTCATATTCATAGCCATAAAACATCATTACTGTGATAGATTGAATCGTGTCTCCCATAAAGACAATGTTCAAGTCTTAACCTCCTGTCCTGTGGGTGAGGACTCATGTGGACCTTTGAAAGTCTGATTTAGATGAGGCCAGATTGAATCAGGGTGGGCCTTCCTCCATACAACTGGAGTCCTTATTACTGAGGCAATTCAGATGCAGTCAGTTATTCAAAACCAGAGAAGACAGAGAAGGAGTGAGAGATCGCCAAGTGATGGAGGCAGAGATTCATCTACAAGCCAAGAAATGCCAAGAATTGCCAGTAAGCCATTTCTAGAATGCAACACACTCTGGGGAGTAAGCATGGCCTGGTGATACTTTGATTTTGGACTTCCAGCTTCCAAAATTGTGAGACAATAAATTCCGGTTGTTTTAGCCAACCAGTCTGTGGTATTTGTCACAGCAGCCCTGGCAAACTACGACAGTTACTCTAGCTTCCTCCCATCTGAATTTTCACTCCTTCAACTATCTGAATTCAATCTTCTTCAGAGCAGTGTGCTAGATGGTGTGTTATACAGAAATGAATGTTACTGCCCAGAAGTTCTCTATTATAACTATAGAAATGTTCAAATTCTTGTATCACAAATCCCACTGCTGAGAATTTATCTTTTAATAAACAGAAGAAGAGGAGAAGTTAAATAAACTTGTGATACATATACTTAATAAATAGGATTCAGCTATTTTTAATTATAATTAAATTAAATTCCATAAGTACTAGATAGCTTATGGAAATGCTGATGATAAATAGAAAAAGCAGAGAACAAAATTGTGATTAAATCTGGAAAGGCCACTAGAAAAACAGTTAATTTGTGAGGTAGTAGAATGTCGGGGAGTAGATGACTCTTTTCCTTTTATTTGAATTCCCTCATTGCCAACTTAATGTTGTTTTTATAATATTTAGTTATTTTAAAGAATAATCTATAGTTCAGATTCAAGATAACTAATCAGACCATAAATTTAATTTTTTTCCTAAGCCTCCTTAAAATGATAGTAAAGGAATTTTTAAAAGATATTAAAAACCCAATGTTAAAGAAAATGAAAGTGGAGGGAGCTCTATAAGCAAAGATCAAGTGCATCTTTGAATAACAGAAAAATCCATAATAAGATAGAAATTGATTGCTTTCTTATGTCCCAGAAATCCAGAGGTGGTCATCTACTGTTAGATTCCTCAGGCTCCTTATTTTTGCTTGGCCTTGTTTGTATCCCAAGAGATCACCTTATGATCCAAGATGGCTGCTGGTGGAATTTTAGCCAGTAAATTGACACTACTGCCAACAAGAAGAAAGGAATGCAGCAAGGTGCACTCTTTATGGATGCTTCTTAGTCAAAGGATACCTTTGCTTATAGCCTATTGGTCAAAACTTAGCCAATCCTATTGGTCAAAACTTAGCCACAGTGCTGCACCTACCAGTGGGGAAGAGGAGAGACACACTTCATTCTGGGTGACCACATGTTGAATTAAAATAAGGGAGTTCTACGGAATAAAAAAGTATTTGCAAAGTCCCCTTGGGGCAATGGTGAGAAAGGGAGAAAATTCAACTTCCCCAAGTGGAGAATTCTTGATACTCTCACAAGCAGTGGGGACAACCAAAGCACTAGGCCAAGCCCCCAGTCTTGGTGTTTGTTCATATGAAACTTAACCCCGCAAAGGATAGGCTAAGCCTACTTAAAATTAGGCCTAAGAGTCACCGCCAAGAGAACTTTTTTTGTTGCGCAGATGTGGCCTCTCTTTCAGCCAACACGACACGCAAACTCACCACCCTCCCCCTGTCTATGTGGGACATGACTCCTAGGGGTGTGGACCTTCCTGGCAACATGGGACAGAAATCCTAGAATGAGCTGGGACTCAGCATCAAGGGATTGAGTAAACCTTGACCGAAAGGGGGGGAGAGAGGAATGAGACAAAATAAAGTGTCAATGGCTGAGAGATTCCAAACAGAGTCGAGAGGTTATCCTGGAGGTTATTCTTAAGCATTAAATAGATATCACCTTTTTAGTTAAGGCGTAAACAGAGAAGTTGGAGGGAACTGCCTGAAAATGTAGAGCTGTGTTCCAGTAGCCATGTTTCTTGAAGATGATTGTATAATGATATAACTTTCACAGTGTGACTGTGTGATTGTGAAAACCTTGTGTCTGATGCTTCTTTTATCTACCTTATGGACAGATGAGTAAAACATATGGATTAAAAATAAACAATAATAAAAATAAATACAATAAACAAATGTTAAAATGAATTTAGTAGATTGAAATGCTAGTGATGAATGAAAGGGAGGGGTAAGGGGTATGGTATGTATGATTTTTTTTTCCTGTTTTCTTTTTATTTCTTTTTCTGATGCAAATGTTCTAATAAATGATCATAATGATGAATAAACAACTATGTGATAAAAAAGAATGTTCATATTGTATGTTGACTTGTTCTATTAATAAAAATTTTAAAAATAATAATAAGGGAGTTCTGGTACTAAGGAAAAGAAATTCGGGGTAACTAGTATTCTTCCACAAGAGCTATTAGCAACAAGGAATTTCCTCAAATTTTTGGAAGACAAAACACAGGTGGAGAGATGGTTTTGACTGACTGATGAAGCAGGGCAAGGGAAACTGTAGCAAGACTATACACTGAGGGCAACAGATGAAGAGGGAGCCAGTATGCCCGGAATAGTACTGAAGAGGTCTTGAGATTTATAACGCCAGAAATGTTGCTGAGAGAAAGAGATGCAGATAGTTATAAGTAACCTAACTCATCTTCTATCATATTGGGGAGCCAATACATATAGTCAAAAGTTAGCAAATCATGATGAAATGAAGTACAACCACTGTGTAAGTTAGAAATGCTTTCGGTGCAAGTAATAGAACCTTGTCTAATATTAGTTTAAGGCCTCGCTATTCAAAGAGTTATCTGTAGCAGACAATATGATCATCTACATAGAAACTCCTAAAGAATGTAAGAAAGTGCTATACAATGAAGTGAATTTAGCAAGATGGCAGGATACACGGTAACATACAAAAATTAATTGTATTCCTATATAGTAGCAAATAATAATTTATTGGAAATTGAAAAAAATTTAAAGTATCATGTACAATAGTACCCAAACTATGAAATATTTAGGAATAAACCTAACAAAATATAGGCAACATTTGTATGTTAAAAACTACAAAACACTGATCACAGAATTAAGAATACCCAAATAAATGGAAAAATATACCATGATCATAGATCAGAAAATCAGATATAGATCAAAGTAAGAGAATCAAGAATCAGGAATTAGACTGTTTATTGTTCTCTCCACTTTATTTTGTCTTTATTTTGGTATTAATTGTAAGAGTTAGCGTATGTTCTCATCTTTGGTGCAAGTATACCCACGTTTTTTTTTTTCACTTTCTTTTTTAACATATATGTTTTTATTTTACTGTGGTAACATATATACAACCTAAAATTTGCCATTTTAACCATTTTAATTATTCAATACAGTGACATTAACTACTTTTATAATGTTGTGCTATAATCACCACTATCCCTTACCCATAAATTTCCAACCTATGTGAATGTGAATTTATCAATAGAGACTGATAAGAATGTATTCTCCCGATTACTCACTAAATGTTAGATACCTGAGGCTATGTTAATCTGCTCTAGAAAAAAAATACCACATCTACCACAGCACCTGCAATTGGGGCTACTGTTTGGATGAGTTTGTCACCCTTCAGATCTTTGTTACTTTTGTTGAGACCAGACCAGTGAATAAATGGAGACCTGATGGGAAACATCTCCCCTGTATTTGTCAAGTCTTTAAGGAAGGTTTTGATCTCTGCCATGCTCCCTGGAGTGTGGTATTGTGTTTTTTTTTTTTACTCTCTTGGATAGGGCAAGGGGTGCACTTTTAAAGGCATCTACTTGATCTTCCCCGCTAAAGTAGCCCTTATCCTATAGTCCCAAGAACCGATAGTTGGGAGACGCAATCTGCCTGAGTATCCTTGCATGTTCTTGCTGGATATGTCAAGAACGTAAGGCCATGACTACTTTCTATCTGGTAGATTTCTCAGGATTGTATTTGCAGCAAGCAACTTTGAGAGATGAGGTAACTTCTCCCTGCAGGACAATGAGTAGTTTTGCCTATTGCTTGCTATTAAAAAAATGGTAGGTTCCCCAAGCTATGTGATCTTTTCCTGTAAGGCAATCAACTGCATATGTAGAAATACATCTGGGGCCCTCTTCATCACCCCTGTAGGAATTGGGGAGCAAGGGGGAACTGACAGAAACATGAAGCTCCTTCTGTTTGTTGTGCTATAATAAAGTCATTTTTCTTTGACCCTGGAGTCTCATGATGTCTGTGAGTATCCATGAAAGAGTAACAGACTAAACGATGAGCTTCTAAGGGGAGTAAAATCCTAGACTCTAACAGCAACGTGGGACAATGTGGGGGTTCTGTCAACTCCAAGTATGTTTACTGAGGAAATTACCATTATGTGTATCCCTGGACCCTCTGTGAGCTGGATCTGAACTAGAAATTCCATTTATTACCACATCCCAATACATCCCCAACCTAACAAGGAAGTCATGTTGAAACTTTGGGTCTCTTGGTATAAACTGTCAACTCAGACTTTGTATCTAACAGTCCTCAAAATATCCCTTTCCTTAGGAAATGTCCATTGGTTCCTTTTGAGAAGACTGAAGGAATCATGATCATGTATGTTTGCTGTGAGACTTCTTCCTGGATTTTTTTGCCTCTCCTTCAGTCAATGGATTCTGGGTTATTGGAGTAGCTGCCCTCAGACTTTTGATCATCCATCCTTGATTTCTTTTAGTATAGATTGAATAATTCCCTTTTGGGCTGCCCATCTACTTTGCCTCTACTAATATCATGTTCTAATTAGCCATCTCTAAAACTCTCCTCAGATCAGGTCCCTAGCTGCCTCTATGATGTTGCCAGTCATTTCGATAATTGTGCCCCCTTGTTTCTGAGGGTTAAGTGTTACCACTTGGGATCCTATCTGCCACATTGCTACTAGGGAGTACAGTTTTGTAAGAGCATTTTGGCCTTTTTTTTTTTTTTGTACCATCAACACCAGCCACGCTGGTACCTCTCAGACAGTGCATTCCTATTGCTTTGGAAGAGTGTCCTCTGGGCCCTCACATGGAACATAGTTGGCTGGTGGGTCTTCTGGCATTATACAGCTTATCCATTCCAATGTGCTCACTTCTCTTAGCCTTTTTATCCCTTCCTTGACCATTTGTAATGAAAGTTCTGGAGTTTCTACTTCACTTAGAATGGACCATCACTTTTTTCTCATCTCCAAGACGCAATGAAGCAGCTTACAAGCACCAACTCCTGGGATTCTTGACAGATGTTAAATCTTGTAACACAAATATTGGTCCTATAGGACAAACATGCACTTATCCAACCTTATACAGTCTCCCTTGTTCCAGCACCCTCAAGAACTTATCCTATAAATGATCTCCTGGCTCCTCCTGGTTTATTTAGCTAGGTCCTACAGCTCCTTTGCTCTTCCCTCAGTAGGCCCAGCACTTCCCCTGCTGGATTATGTTGTGACTTAACACTAGTTATTGGTTTAGTGACCAGGAGAGGAGATGGGAATAGATCCTAAAGAAGGCATGAGTTGTCCTATAAGTCGTAATCCCCTGCATCATCTTTAAGCAAGGGGGAAATGCTAAACTTTAACAGGGAAGAGTAGGCTACTTCTGCATGCACAGAAGATTCAGAGGAATTTTTAGCATATTGACCCAGGGGACTTTGAATGCATTGATCCAAATGTTTCCATCCCATATCTCAGAGTCCCACTTCTTCCCAGCCAAAGCCCTGGCCGTGACACAGCAGACTTGACAAGGTCAAGAATTCAACCTTCTTTGGAGCTCTGCTACTCTCATAATTAAAGTCCTGCTCCCTTTCCCCACTTTTTTCTGCCTGCCAGCTACAGGCAATATGAGAATCTCTGTATATGCTGCCACAGATGGCCTCTGGCTTTCACACTTCACCTTGTATCAGTGATTAATAACCTTCAGCCGTTCATTGTCTTTCTTCAATGCATCTATTGTTCTGAATAACAGTCCACCAATTCCAAAATCCTTATATAATTACTCTGTCTCCTGAAACTCTCTAATGTACCTCCAGTGCATCCCCTTCCACCAGTGTTCCATCTCAGTTCACCACCGGTGGAAGTTTTAACAATAATTCCACAACCAATTGACAAGGGTTAACCCCTTCACCAGTGATCAGGCAGGTCTTCCTTGTGAGCTGGCTGATGAATTAGCTCCATAATCCCATTTCAGAGTCTGTGTCTCATGTCAACTCTGGGTACCAACTATCACAGATGGGTTCCCTGGGAAATAGACTCTAAGACACTGAGATTTACGTGCAGGAAGTTTATGAGGGAGTGTTCTAGGGATGGGGTTACCAAAGAAAATACAGGATGCCCAGTAAAATTTGAATAGCAGATAAATGACAAATAATGCAATGCTGGGACATGGCTTATATTAAAAGATTATTCTTGTTTATCTGAAATTCAAATTTAACTGGGTGTCCTATATTTATTATATTTGTTAAATCTGTCAACTCTATCTAGGGAACAACACCTATGAAAGGTGAAGAAAACATACTTGGGAAGACAAAGAAGCTGAACTGTGAAACAGTTGCAAAGAGGCTTCAATTGACCCTACACGGAGGTCTAAAACTCAGGTAGATCTTCAGTTTTCCTGCCTTGAGGAAAGGGTCAGGACCTTATGTAGATAGTTGGTTGCACAACATAATACATGGAAACTTGGATAAGACATTAGATTTTATTGGTTTGTCCAGAGTGATGCCCCGATGAATCCCAGAGTGATTTGATCAGTGAGTGGAAAAGTTGAATTTATTTATTAATTCATTTATTTCTGATTCAGTAGGTCTGGAGTGGAGCCAGAGAATTTGAATTTTTAACAAGTTCCCAGTAGATACTAGGCTGCTGCTTGTTCACAGAGTATACTTGGAAAACAACTAGTTTAATAAATACAGTTTATATCTCATTTAACTGTAAACACATAATTATTGCAACTGGTTCAGGTCCTCTAGGATTCCATCAAGGCTCGTACTCTCTATCTGGCATCTTTATCATAGTGGTCTTTTGTCTTCATGCTGATCACTTTCCAGTTTCAAGATGCCTGCAATAGCTCCACTTATCACCTCCATGGTCAAGGTATGAGGGAGAGGAAGAAGGGGGCATCAGCTGTGATCTGTTTCTATTATGAAGAAACCAAGGATTTGTGGAAGTCCCTCACCCCTGCAGACTTTTTTTTTCTTTAACTTTTTATTTTGAAATAATTTCAAACGTACAGGACAGAGGCAAAAATATACAAAACCCATAAAGAGAATGCCAACATACCCCCCACCCAGATACCCAGATCCACTTACTTTAAATTTTGCCATATTTTCTATATTAATCTATCCATCTACCTACCTACCTATCTATGTCTCTCTCTATATATCTATCATTTAACTATTATCTAAACATTTGAGAGTGGGTTGTATACATCATGCTCTTTGAATTCTTGCCACTTCCATGTAAATTTCCAAAGAACAAGGATATTAATTTATATAACCACCTTAAGTACAGTCCTCAAGTTCATGAATTTAACACTAATATAAAGCTTACAATCTATATTCCAATTTTTCCATATGTCCAATAATGTCCTTTTGGGCCTTTTCTCCTCCATTATTAGATCTAGCCCAGGATCATTGCACTGGTTTGAAAGGAAGCATGCCCCCTAAGAAAAGCCATGTTTTAATATAAATCCCATTTCATAAAGGCAGAATAATCTCTATTCAATACTGTATGTTTGAAACTGTAATGAGATCATCTCCCTGGGTGATGTGACTTAGTCAAGAATGGTTGTTAAGCTGGATTAAGGGACGACCTTTCTCCACCCATTTGGGTGGGTCTTGATTGGTTTATTGGAGTCTTATAAAAGAGGAAATATTTTGGAGAATGAGAGATTCAGAGAGAGCAGAACGATGTAGCCATGAGATGCAGAGAGTCCACGAGCCAGCAACCTTTGGAGATGAAGAAGGAAAATGCCTCCCGGGGAGCTTCATGAAACAGGAAGCCAGGAGACAAAGCTAGCAGATGACGCCGTGTTTGCCATGTGCCCTTCCAGCCAAGAGAGAAGCCCTGACTGTGTTCGCCATGTGCCTTCTCACTTGAGAGAGAAACCCTGAACTTCATCGGCCTTCTTGAACCAAGGTATCTTTTCCTGGATGGATGTCTTAGATTGGACATTTCTATAGACTTGTAATTGGGACATTTTCTCGGCCTTTTAACTGTAAACTAGCAACTCATTAAATTCCCCTTGTTAAAAGCCATTCCGTTTCTGGTATATTGCATTCTAGCAGCTAGCAAACTAGAACAATCATATATTGAATTTAATTATCATTATCTCTTTGGTCACTCTTTTTTTGCTTTTAATTGTGGGAACATACACACAACATAAACTTTCCAATCTCAAGCACACCACGCAGTGGGATTAATCACATTCACAATGTTACGTTTCTAACACCACATCAATTACCAGAACTTTCCCATTATCTCCAAACAGAAACTCTTTAGCCATTATGCATTAACTACCCATTTACCTTCTCCCTGCCCCTGGTAACCTGTACTTAATGTTCTGTCTACATGAATTTATATATTATAACCATGTCCTTTTAATGGAATCATACAATATCTGTCCCTTTGTTTCTGGCATATTTCATTCAACATATCTTCAAGGTTCATCCATGTAGTGGCATGTATCAAAACCTCACTCCTTTTTTTTTTATAATTTTTTATTAATTAAAAAAATTACAAGAAAGAAATGCAAGTATCCTTAATATATGCTCATTCCATTCTACATATATAATCAGTAATTCACAATATCATCACATAGTTGCCTATTCATCATCATAATCATTTCTTAGAACATTCGCATCAATTCAGAAAAAGAAATAAAAAGACAACAGAAAAATAAAACAAAAAAAGAAAAAGAAAAAAAAATTTACATACCATACCCCTTACCCCTCCCTTTCATTGATCACTAACATTTCAATCTAAATTTATTTTAACATTTGTTACCCCTATTATTTATTTTTATTCCATATGTTCTACTCGTCTCTTGACAAGGTAGATAAAAGGAGCATCAGGCACAAGGTTTTCACAATCACACGGTCACATTGTGAAAGCTATATCATTATACAATCATCATCAAGAAACATGGCTACTGGAACACAGCTCTACATTTTCAGGCAGTCCCTCCAGCCTCTCCATTACATCTTGGATAACAAGGTGATATCTACTTAATGCATAAGAATAACCTCCAGGATAACCTCTCAACTCTGTTTGGAATCTCCCAGCCATTGACACTTTGTCTCCTTTCTCTCTTCCCCCTTTTGGTCGAGAAGGTTTTCTCAATCCCTTGATGCTGGGTCTCAGCTCATTCTAGAGTTTTTCTCAATCCCTTGATGCTGAGTCTCAGCTCATTCTAGGATTTCTGTCCCACGTTGCCAGGAAAGTCCACACCCCTGGGAGTCATGTCCCATGTAGATAGGGGGAGGGTAGTGAGTTTGCTTGTTGTATTGGCTGGAAACAGAGGCCACATCTGAGCAACAAAAGAGGTTCTCTTGGGGGTGACTCCGAGGCCTAATTTAAGTAGGAATTGACCTATCCTTTGTGGGGTTAAGTTTCATTTGAACAAACCCCAAGACTGGGGGTTCAGCCTATAGCTTTGGTTGTACGCACTGCTTGTGAGAATATCAATAATTCAACTTGGGGAGGTTGAATTTTCCCCTGTTCTCACCATTCCCCAAAGGGGACTTTGCAAATACTTTTCCACTCACTGATCAAATCACTCTGGGATTCATCAGGGCATCACTCTGGACAAACCAATAAAATCTAATTCCTACCCAAGGTTCCATGTACTTATGTTGTACAACCAACTATCTACATAAGTTATATTAGGAGATGCACTAGTCAAAATATAAATTTTGCACCAAATAAATATTTTTTATTTAGTCTCACACATATATTTTAAAATATTAATTACCATCTATTTTCAGCACTGTGCAGTAATGACATTCCTTTGTTCTTCCTCATGCAAAAACATTTTTAAATTTTGTACATTTAGTCACTGTCATTATACACTCTAGACAATCCTAGATTATACCATCTCAATCTTTGTCATCTTTCTTTCTGATTTCATCTGTGCCCCCAGCCCTCCTCCCTCTATCCTTCTCACATTCAGCTTCATTCAGTGTTTTAACATAATTTTATTACAGTTAGGTAGTGTTGTGCTGTCCATTTCTGAGTTTTTATATTCAGTCCTGTTGCACAATCTGTATCCCTTCAGCTCCAGTTACCCAATATCTTACCCTATTTCTATGTCCTGATGGTCTCTGTTACCAATGAAATTCTCCAAGTTTATTCACTAATGTCAGTTCTTATCAGTGAGACCATACAGTATTTGTCCTTTTGTTTTTGGCTAATCACACTCAGCATAATGTCCTTAAGGTCCATCCATGTTGTTACATACTTCATAACTTTATTCTGTTTTACAGCTGCATAATATTCCATCGTATATATATATGCCACAGTTTGTTTAGTCACCTGTCCATTGGTGGACATTTTGGCTGTTTCCACCTCTTGGTAATTGTAAATAATGCTGCTATAAACATTGGTGTGCAAATGTCCATTTGTGTCCTTGCTCTCATATCCTTTGAGTAGAGACAGCATATAGATGGGTCCTGTTTTTTAATCCATTCTGCCAGTCTATGTCTTTTGATTGGGGAGTTTAATCCATTAACATTTAGTGTTATTACTGCATGGGTAGTACTTTCTTCTACTATTTTGCCTTCTGGATTTTATGTCATATCTAATTTTCCTTCTTTTTACCTTTGCTCATAGTCTTCCTTTCTACACTCTTCTCCACACCTCTCTCTTCTGTCTTTTCATATCTGTCTCTAGTGCCCCCTTGAGTATTTCTTGCAGAGCTGGTCTCTTGGTCACAAATTCTCTCAGTGATTTTTTCTCTGAAAATGTTTTAATTTCTCCCTCATTTTTGAAGGATGATTTTGCTGGATATAGGATTCTTGGTTGGCAGTTTTTCTCTCTTAATAATTTAAATATATCATCCCACTGTCTTCTCACCTCCATGGTTTCTGCTGAGAGATCTACGCATAGTCTTATTGGGCTTCCCTTGTACGTGATGGTTTGCTTTTCTCTTGCTGCTTTCAAGATTCTCTCTTTCTCTTTGACCTCTGACATTCTGATTAGTAAATGTCTTGGAGTACGTCTATTTGGATCTATTCTCTTTGGGGTACGCTGCACTTCTTGGATCTGTGATTTTAAGTCTTTCATAAGAGTTGGGAAATTTTCAGTGATAATTTCCTCCATTAGTTTTTCTCCTCCTTTTCCTTTCTCTTCTCCTTCTGGGATACCCACGACATGTGTATTCATGCACTTCATATTGTCTTTCAATTCCCTGAGTTCCTGCTCAGATTTTTCCATTTTTCCCCATATTTTCTTTTTCTTGCCAGATTTCAGATGGTCCATCCTCCAGTTCAGAAACCTATGTTCTGTCTCTCGAAATCTGCCATTGTAGGTTTCCATCATTTTTTTCATCTCTTCTACCATGCCTTTCATTCCCTTAAGTTCTGTGATTTGTGTTTTCAGACTTTCAATTTCTTATTTTTGTTCATTCCTTCCCCTCTTTATATCCTCCCTCAATTCATTGATTTGGTTTTTGATGAGGTTTTCCATGTCTTTTCGTATATTCCGAATTAAATGTTTCAGCTCCTGTATGTCATTTGAATTGTTGGTTTGTTCCTTTGACTGGGCCATATCTTCAATTTTCCTAGTGTGATTTGTTATTTTTTGCTGGTGTCTAGGCATTTAATTACCTTAATTAGTTTATTCTGGATTGCTTGCACTTCTCCTACTTAGGGTTTTCTTGCTGGATAAGTTTGTTGTCTATCTGTTCTTTGATATTCAATTCATCTTTATCTGGACCTCTAGCGTAGGTTTTGTTTAACAGAGGAGAATTTTTCAGTTCTCGTTTTCTTGTTTCTTGCCCTGCTTGTATGGTGCCTTTCCTCTGCCCCCCCCACACTTAGGAGGGTCTACTTAAGTATTATAGACCCCACCCGGATTTTCCCAGACCAAACTGGCCTCCTATCAGGAGCAAAGAGTCACCTGCGTCAGTTTTCCCTGAGGGTGAGACCCAGCAGGTTGAAAGACTTTCCTGTGAAGTCTCTGGACTCTGTTTTTCTTATCCTGCCCAGTATGTGGTGCTTGTCTACCTGCAGTCCCACCAGCATAAGATGATGTGGTACCTTTAACTTTTCTGGGGGTGTGGTGGAGACAGAGAAGAGGTTGTAGGCTGTTTTTAATGGCTTCAAATTACCAAGCCCTGGTGTCTGAATTCCTTGAGACAGGGATTCCACCTGAGTTGGGCTTCACCCCTCCCCTGGGGAAGGCACAGGTTCCAGACATGCCCTCAGAGGAGTCTGTTTCTGCCTATGCCTGGGGCAGTTGCAGCCTGAGGAGCCCTGCTGCTGTATCCAAAGGCAGTCAAGACTTTGTAGAAACACAGCCACAAAAACCTCTGTTTCCTTCTTTTTTTTCCCTTTTTCCATCAGCCCTGCCCCCTTGGCCTCGGGGCAAAAATGAGCGACCTCCATTTTGACCAGGTTCACCTGAGCTGGGGGCCTATTTTTAGTAGTCAGAATTTGGCAATTAATTCCACTATTGGCGTTTGGTTGGGTTCAGCCCCTGTTACTGGTGAAGTCTCTTTCCTATCCCCTCTGGGAAGCAGCCTGTGGGGGAGGGGTGGCTGCTAGTGGCTTGGGGAACTCATGGTACTGGGGGGGGGGCTTGCAGCCGGTCCAGCTGGTCCAGATTGGGGTGCGCTGTGTGTCCGGTCACTGACATGGCCCCTATTATTTGTCCCCCCTATTATTTATTTTTAACCCATATTTTTTACTCATCTGTCCATACTGTAGATAAAAGGAACATCAGAACAAGATGTTCTATACTGTGTCTGGTTATCTAGTAGTTGTTCTGGAGGACGGACTAAAACGCACACGTTGTTAAGCCGCCATCTTGGCCTGGAAGTCCTCACTCCTTTTTATGGCTGAAAATTATTCTATTGTATGTATATACCATATTTTGTTTATCCATTTTTCCTTCATTGATGGCACTTGGGTTATTTCCACTTTTTGGCTATTGTGAATAATGCTGCTATGAATACTGGTGTACAAATATCTGTTCAAGTCCCTGCTTTCAATTCTTTTGGGTCTATACATAGACATGGGATTGCCATATTTCATGGAAAGTTCTATATTTAACTTTTTTGAGGAACTGCCAAACTGTTTTTACATAATTTTACATTTCCACCAACAATGCATGTGGGTTCCTATTTTTCTGCATTCTTTTTTAAAAAATTTTTATTAATAAAATCAATCAGCATACAATATGAACATTCTTAACATATGGACATTCCAAACATGGTGTGCAATCAATGGCTCACAATATCATCACATAGTTGTATACTCATCACCATGATAATGTCTCAGAACATTTACATTACTGCAGTAAAAGAAATAAAAAGAAAAAACTCATACATACCATGCCCCTTACCCCTCCCTCTCAATGGCCACTAATATTTCTCTCTACCCAATTTATTTTAACGTTTGTCCCCCCTATTATTTATTTTTAATCCATATTTTTTACTCATCTGTCCATACTGTAGATAAAAGGAACATCAAAACAAGGTTTTCACAATCACACAGTCACCTGCGAAAGCTATATCATTATATATTCATCTTAAAGAAACATGGCTACTGGAACATAGCTCTACAGTTTCAAGACTTCCCTCTAGCCTCTCCAATACACCTTAAACTAAAAAGGGGTTATCTATATTATGTGTAAGAATAACCTCCAGGATAACCTCTTGACTCTATTTGAAACTCTCAGCCACTGACACTTTTTTTTGTCTCATTTCTCTCTTTCCCCTTTCAGTCGAGAAGATTTTCTCAATCCCTTGATGCTCAGTCCCAGCTCGTTCTAGGATCTCTGTGCCACGCTGCCAGGGAAGTTTACACCCCTGGGAGTCATGCTCCATGTACAAAAGGGGAGGGCAGTGAGTTTGTTTGTTGTGTTGGCTGAGAGATAGGCCACATCTGAGCAACAAAAGAAGTTCTCTGGAGGTAATTCTTTGTCCTCATTTTAAGTAGGCTTAGCCTATCCTTTGCAGGGATATGTTTCATATGAACAAACCCCAAGATTGAGGGTTTGGTCTATTGATTTTGTTGTCCTCACTGCTTGTGAGAATATTAAGCCTTCTCCATATGGGGAAGTAGAATTTTCCCTTTCTCACCATTCCCCCAAGGGGACTTTGCAGATACTTTTTTATTCAATGTTCAAATCACTCTGGGATTTATCAGGGCATCATTCTAGACAAAATCTCATGCCCTACTCAAGGCTCCATGTACCTATGGTGTTCAATTAAATTGTCCATATATATTATATAAGGAGATGCACTATTCAAAATATAAATTTTGTACCAAATAAACACTTTTTGCTTTACTCTCACACATAAGTTAGAGTTTTAAAATATGAATTACCATCTATTTTCAACACCCTGAAAAATTGACGTTCCTTTGTTCTTTCTCATGCAAAAACATTTTAAAATCTGTACATTTATTCACTACCC
Source organism: Myrmecophaga tridactyla (assembly GCA_004026745.1). NCBI lineage: Eukaryota > Metazoa > Chordata > Mammalia > Pilosa > Myrmecophagidae > Myrmecophaga > Myrmecophaga tridactyla. The sequence continues at coordinate 21,972 of PVIY010034932.1, forward strand.
TTGTACACTCTAGGCTTTCCTAGATTATACCATCTCAGTCTTTATTGTTTATCTTTTCTTCTGATTTCATTTATGCCCCCAGCCCTCCTCCCTCTATCATTCTCACATTCATTTTCATTCAGTGTACTAACATTCTTGTATTACTGTTAGGTAGTATTGTGCTATCCATTCCTGAATTTTTACAATCAGACCTGTTGCACAATCTGTATCCCTTTAGCTCCAATTACCCAGAATCTACCCTATTTCTATCTCCTGATAGAAATCTCTGTCCTTAACTGAAATTCTCCAAGTTCATTTATTAATATTAGTTCATATCAGTGAGACCATATAGTATGTGTCTTTTTGTTTCTGGCTAATCTCACTGTTCTAGTTTGCTAGCTGCCGGAATACAATATACCAGAAATGGAATGGCTTTTAAAAAGGAGAATTTAATAAATTGCTAGTTTACAGTTCTAAGGCTGAGAAAATGTCCCAATTAAAACAAGTCTATAGAAATGTCCAATCAAAGGCATCCATCCAGGGAAAGATACCTTGGTTCAAGAAGGCCAATGAAGTTCAGGGTTTCTCTCTCAAGTGGGAAGGCACATAGCGAACAATCAGGGCTTCTCTCTTGGCTGAAAGGGCACAGGGTGAACACAGCGTCATCTGCTAGCTTTCTCTCCTGGCTTGCTGTTTCATGAAGCTCCCTGGGAAGTGTTTTCCTTCTTCATCTCCAAAGGTCGCTGGCTGGTTCTCTCTGCTTCTCGTGGCTATGTCATTCTTCTCTGCTCTTTCTGAATCTCTAGCTTTCTCCAAAATGTTTCCTTTTTTATAGGACTTCAGAAACTAATCAAGACCCACCCAAATGGGTGGAGACATGCCTCCGGCTAATCCAGCTTAATAACCATTCTTGATTAAATCACATCTCCAGGGAGATGATCTAATTACAGTTTCAAACATACAATACTGAATAGGGATTAGAAGAAACAGCTGCCTTTATAAAATGGGACTAGGATTAAAACATGGCTTTTCTAGGGTACATACATCATTTCAGACCACTCACTGAGCATAATGTCCTCAAGGTCCACCCATGTTGGTACATACTTCATCATGTTATTCTGTCTTACAGCTTTGTAGTATTCCATTGTATGTATATACCACAGCTTGTTTAGCCACTTGTCTGTTAATGGACATTTCGGCTGTTTTCATCTCTTGGCAATTGCAAATAATGCGGCTATAAATATTGTTGTACAAATGTCTTTTTGTGTACTTGCCCTCATGTCCTCTGAGTAGATACCTAGCAATGGTATTTCTGGATCACATGGCAATTCTATACTTAGCTTTCTGAGGAACCGCCAAACTGTCTTCCACAAATGTTGTACCATTTTACATTTTACAGTGGATAAGTGTGCCTCTTTCTCCACATCCTCTCCAGCACTGATGTTTTCTGTTTTATTGATAATGGCCATTCTGGCGGGTGTGAAATGACATCTCCTTGTAGTTTTTATTTGCATTTCCCTAATAGCCAGGGAAGTTGAGCATCTTTTCATGTGCCTTTTGGGCATTTGTATGTCCTCTTCAGAGAAGTGTCTTTTCATGTCTTTTGCCCATTTTGTAATTGGGTTGTTTGTCTTTTTGTTGTTGAGTTGAACAATCTCTTTATATATTCTGGATACTAGACCCTTATCTGATATACCGTTTCCAAATATTGTCTCCCATTGTGTAGGCTGTCTTTTTACTTTCTTGACAAAGTTCTTTGATGCACAGAAGTGTTTAATTTTGAGGAGTTCCCATTTATCTATTTCTTTCTTCAATGCTCGCACTTTAGGTGTAAGATCTAGGAAACCACCTCCTATTATAAGAGTTATAAGATATTCCCCTACATTTTCCTCTAAAAGTTTTATGGTCTTAGATCTAATGTTTAGGTCTTTGATCCATTTTGAGTTAATTTTTGTATAGGGTGTGAGATATGGAACCTCTTTCATTCTTTTGCATGTGGATATCTAGTTCTCTAGGCACCTGTTCTGTCCCAGGTGACTGCCTTATCAAAGATCAATTGTCCACACATGAGAAGGTCTATATCTGAACACACTATTCAATTCCATTGGTCAGTATACCTATCTTTATGCCAGTACCATACTGTTTTGACCACTGTAGCTTCATAATACACCTTAAAGTCAGGTACTGTGAGACCTCCGACTTCATTTTTCTTTCTCAGGATATTTTTAGCTATTTGGGGCACCCTGCCCTTCCAGATAAATTTGGTTATTAGTTTTCTATTTCTGAAAAGTAAGTTTTTGGGATTTTAATTGGTATTGCATTGAATCTATAAATCAATTTAGGTAGAATTGACATCTTAACGATATTTAGTCTACCAATCCATGAACACTGTATGCCTTCTGTTTATCTAGGTCTTCTGTGATTTCTTTTAGCAATTTCTTGTAGTTTTCTTTGTATAGGTCTTTTGTATCCTTAGTTAAATTTATTCCTAAATATTTTATTCTTTTGGTTACAATTGTAAATTGAATTTTTTTCTTGATTTCCCCCTCAGATTGTTCATTGCTAGTGTATAGAAACACTACAGATTTTTGAGTGTTAACCTTGTAAACTGCCACTTTGCTGTACTCATTTATTAGCTCTAGTAGTTTTGCTGTGGATTTTTTGGGGTTTTTGACTTATAGTATCATATCACCTGCAGACAGTGAGAGTTTTACTTCTTTCTTTCCAATTCTGATGCCTTGTATTTCCTTTTCTTGTCTATTTGCTCTGTCTAGAACGTCCAACACAATGTTGAATAACAATGGTGATAGTGGACATCTTTGTCTTGTTCCTAATCTTAGGGGGAGACTTTTTAGTTTTTCCCCATTGAGGATGTTTCCTGTGGGTTTTTCCTATATTCCCATTATCATATTTAGCCATATTGAGGAAGTTCCCTTCTATTCCTACCCTTTGAAGTGTTTTCAACAAGAAAGGATATTGAATTTTGTCAAATGTCTTTTCTGCATCAATCGAGATGATCATGTGGTTTTTCTGCTTTGATTTGTTCACATGGTGTATTAACATTAATTGATTTTCATATGTTGAACCATCCTTGCATACCTGGGATGAATCCTACTTGGTAATGGTGCATAATTCTTTTAATGTGCTTGTGATGGTTTGAAAGGATGTATGTACCCTAGAAAAGCCATGTTTTAATCCTAATCCTTTTGTAAATGCAGCCATTTCTTCTAATCCCTATTCAGTACTGTATACTTGACTGTAATTAGATCATCTCCCTGGAGGTATGACTCAATCAAGAGTGATTGTTAAGCTGGATTAGGTGGAGACATGTCTCCACCCATTTCAGTGGATCTTGATTAGTTTACTGGAATCCTGTAAGAGAGAATGACAAGAGAGAAAGCTGAGAGATTCTAGGAGAGCAGAACAATGTAGCCACAAGAAGCAGAGAGTCCAATAGCCAGAGACCTTTGAAGATGAAGAAGGAAAATGCCTACCAGGGAGCTTCATGAAACAGGAAGCCAGGAGAGAAAGCTAGTAGATGATGCCATGTTCACCACATGCCTTTCCAGATGAGAGAGAAACCCTGACCATGTTTGCCATGTGCCTTCTCATTTGAGGGAGAAACCCTGAACTTCATCGGCTTTCTTGAACCAAGGCATCTTTCCCTGGATGCCTTTGATTGGACATTTCTATAGACTTAATTGGGACATTTTCTCGGCCTTAGAACTGTAACTAGCAACTTATTAAATTCTCCTTTTTAAAAGCCATTCTGTTTCTGGTATATTGCATTCTGGGAGCTAGCAAGCTAGAACAGTGCGGCTGGATTCAATTTGCAAGAATTTTGTTGAAAATTTTTGCATCTATATTCATTAGAGAGATTGGTCTGTAATTTTCTTTTCTTTTATCTTTGTCTGGCTTTGGTATGAGGGTGATGTTGGCTTCATAGAATGAGTTAGGTAGCCTTCCTTCCTTGTTCTAGTTTGCTAGCTGCTGGAATGCAATATACCAGAAATGGAATGACTTTTAAAAAGAGGAATTTAATAAGTTGCTAGTGTACAGTTTTAAGGCTGAGAAAATGTCCCAATTAAACAAGTCTATAGAAATGTCCAATCACAGGCATCCAGGGAAAGATAACATGATTTAAGAAGGCTGATGAAGTTCAGGGTTTCTCTCTCAAGTGAGAAGGCACACAGAGAACATAGTCAGGGCTTCTCTCTCAGCTGGAAGGGCACATGGAGAACATGGCGTCATCTGCTATCTTTCTATTCCAATTACACGTTCTGGAACTGGGGATATAACTACAGAATGTGTCCGGATGCCCACTGGACCCACTGTGAGATGGACCTGAGCTAAAACTCCATTGATCACCTGGCCTCCATAAGCCCCCACTCTGACTGGTGGACCAGAGTGACGTTTTGGGTCTCCTGGAATTAATGTCACTTCTGAACCAGTGTCTAATAATCCCTGAAATATCTGAACATTTCCTTTTCCCCAGTGCACAGTTACCCTGGTAAAAGGCTTTCGGTCTCCTTGGGGAAGGCTTGGAGGAGGATTAACAATATAAATTTGTGGCAGTGTAACAGGGTTCTCCCTCAAAGGGACCTGGCCTCCCCTTCATTCAAGGGGCTCTGGGTCTGTAAATTGTCTTAAGTCTGGAAATTGATTAAGGTGCTGTGACTCTGTGTTTTTGTAATTCAGGTTAGACTTCTCTTCACTTGACCTAGAACTCTTTTGTTTATACAGCTCGAGCAAGAATTTAGTAGACTGCCCTTCTATTGTATATATAT
>PVIY010034933.1:0-26741 GCA_004026745.1 Myrmecophaga tridactyla
ATGGCCCTATTTAGAGGGAAATACCAAATTCATACTCCCTTTCATCCCTTTCATGTTGTACCTTCAACATCCCCCTGCCCCCGACAATCCCGCATCTTCTCAACCTTCTGCCACGGAGTGGTTTCAAGAACCCAAGACTCGAACCAAGAAGAACGCAGATCCACTTTCTGCTCTGCATCTTACATTATAGGTGATGTTCTTAGGCAGGTGGGGTAATCGCTCTCTAAAATCTCTGCAGTGGGAATTACATCTGCTTGGTCACATTCTTAGACTTGCCCTGGAGATCAATGGTATGATATTCTTTGTGGATTTTATGAAGAATGGACTTGGTCGAGGAGGTTCCACACCAGTGTGACTTGAGAAGTAAAAAGAGGCCACGTGGTCAAAAATATCTCCTTGGCTCTCTTTTCAGTCTAGACAACCTTTCCAGAATGCTCCTGCCTATGGTGCACGGCACCTGCCAAGCAATAAGAAGTGCTGACAATGGCAGGAGTTGGATGTGCTCCCGACATCCTCCCCAGGATATCTGAGTGTCCTCTCCACACACCATGGGCCATTTCATCCAAAACATCCCTCTTTGCTATAACTCACCCAGTAGTTTTAAGCTGTAGCACTCTTATTAAGTGAAACTCCAAAGCTAAATTAATTACCTCTTGAGGAGCAACCACTTAAACAAGATGCACCACCAGCCACAAATAAATCTGCCTTGTACAGAAATTGTGAAACCAATCAGTGTAAATTGAATCAAATTGTTGAACTTGCTAAAGTGCATTCCCATTAAGGACACTTAAAATATGAAATCTATTTTTCAGAAACAGCAACTTCCCTGTACTAAGTAGAAGTTTGTATAAGAACATATATATTCCTTTTACTTCCTTTTCCATGGATGAGTCATTGATGTTTAAATAAATAATGTGATCATCTCTCAATAATCCCCAACTTATGATGTGACAAGTGAAACAACAGAAGATTTAGATGGGGAAGATTTTATCACTAGGGCGTTTAGGTACGTAGGTTGTGCTTGGTTATAATGTAGAAACAGATGAACAGAAGAATAACTATATAATGAAGGGAAGCATAAATGACACATTGAACTCCATTTTAGAATCTTAAACTGTGCCTTCAAATACATGTATTACACATGTAAGTCTTTAGGGTACATTGCATTTCATGCCAATTAAAGATCCACAAATTAAATATTTTGCCTGTGTTTATGATTTTTCAGCAAATGTGAAATTCCATGTCAGAGTTGGGGAAAGACCCCAAGTCCCACTCATGAAACAAAGAGGAATTAGTTTTTTGTTTGTTTGTTTGTTTTTGGGGGGGGGAGTTTGGGGGTTTTTTTGTGTTTTTTTGAGAGTAAACTTTAATTTTAATAATTTTCAAGAATGATAAATTTCATTAGACTAATGCATATTACTAAATTTAACAAGTACATTTTAATACATTTTTTAAAAGAGAAATCTTCAAATGACAAGACACTTGTCTAGTGGGAGTTGGATTCACACCTGTCATGTGTGAATCCCGGACTTGGGTTGACCAGATTAACCACTTAGAGCACCTCGAATCCATCTAGAAGGGGGCAAGTCAAAGATGGACACCCACAGGCTTAGGCATCTAGGTCTCTAGTTTCTGTTCCCTGCAATAGCACTGCCTCAGGGGTCACTTAGAGACTGGAGGAAATGAGCCCTGTGTCCCCAGGAGGTCGGTGCCAACAGCTTTCCAGTGCCTACCTTGCCTCCACTCTGGGGCCTCCATCCTCCTAATGGTCCCACCCCCTGCTCATGAGTTTCCAGGATGGGAACCAGTCCCCATCAAGTTTGAAAACTTGATCCTTAACACTAGTATGTTTATTAGCCCTCTAATTCTGTAGGAAATGGTTTTACTATTTTGGAAAGTAGAAAAATGTATTCACATTTTTTACCCTATTCAAATGCAGTAATAATTCATAAATACTAAATTTTCAGGCACCCAAATAGAAAGTCACTTAAGAGCACATCTGATTCACAGATATTTTTGATCAATTTTATTAAGGGATAATTAGTATCAATAAACAGCATCCATTTAAAGTACAGTTCATGAGTTTTGATAGATGTATGGACATTTCCATTACCGCCTCTGCAGTTTACCCTCCTGCAGCCCACGGCATGCTGCAATCACTGATCTGCTTTTTGCTGCTGTAGATTCATTTTCATTTTCTCGAATTTTATACAAGTGGAATCATCTGGGATTTACTCTTCTATGTCTGGCTTAACTCAGCATAACTTTGAGATTCCTCCATGTAGTTGTGGGTGTCAGCAGTTTACTCTTTTTTATTGTTGACCAGTAGTCCATTTTCCGGACATATCACAACCTGTTTATTTATTCATCTGTTGCTGGGCATTGATTTTTCTTTTTGTTTCCCAGGCTGCTGCTAATACATATGAAGCTGCTGTGAACATATTTTCATTTCATTTGGGTAAATATCTAGAGGTGGAATGGCCAGTTCATAGGGTAAGAAACTGCAGGCAATTTTCCAAAGTGGTGTACTATTTCCCATTCCCATCATCAGAGGAATGTCTAAGTTCCAGTAGCTCTTTATCTTTGCCCACTTTTGGAATAGTCTTTTTCATTTTAGCCCATGCTAGTAGATGCATTGTGGCTCATTTTATGGCAAATTATTGGGTTATTTTTCTTCATATTAAGTTATAAGAGTTATTATTCTGGATCTAATTTCTTTTTCTGAGATACGTGTTACAGATATCTTCCCCCAGTTTGTGGCTTGCCTTTTTGTTTTCTTACTGGTATAAGAAGTTTCCCTTCTATGGTAAGGAGAACTGATCTGTAATTTTATTTGTATGTAAAGATTTTGGCCCAATTTTGGTATTAGTATTATGCAGGTCTTTAGAGTTAGGACATGTTGTCTCTATTTTTCTGAAAGAGTTTGTGTAAGATTGTTGTATCTTCTTGTATACTGATAGAACTAAATTGTGAAACCATCTGTATCTAGAGTTTTATTTGTGGGGAGGTTTTTTCTTTTTTTTTTACATGGGTAGGCACCGGGAATCGAACTCGGGTCCTCTGGCATAGCAGGCAAGCATTCTTGCCTGCTGAGCCACCGTGGCCCACCCTGTGGGGAGGTTTTGATAAATTCAATTCCTTCAATAGATAAAGAGCTGTTCAGATTGTCTGTTTCATCTTATGAAAATTTGGGTAGTTTTAGTTCAAGGGACTTGTCCATTTCATAAGTTGCCAGCTTTGTTGCTATAAAGTTTTTCAAAATTTTCTCTTATCATCCTTGTGCTGTCTATAGAATCTGTAGTGATAAACCTTCTTTTGTTCCAGATATTGATGATTCCATCTCTTTTATCTTGATCTTAAATCCTAATTCAAATAGAATTTTATGAATCTTATTGAATTTTTCAAGAAATAACTTTAGGTTTTATTCATTTTTCTCATCTTTCTGTATTGTATTTTGTTGGTTTGGCCTCTGATATTTATTATTTATTTATTTCTAACTACTTTGGATTTAATTTGCTCATTTTTTCTACCTCCTTAAGATGAAAACTTAGATTGTTGATTTTAGACCTCTGAGCAGTGTTTTACCTGCATCTCAAAATTTTAGATGTGTTTTATTTCCATTATCATTCAGTTCAAAATTCAAAATATTTTCTAATTTCCCCTGTGATTTCTTCTTTGATTAATGGATTATTTAGAAGTGTATCTGGGGTTTTATGAGCTATCTTATTTAGAGAAATGGATATTTTAACTAAAGTGATTTTTTCTTATTAACTGAAAAGGAGGGAATATGTTACCATTTACCGCCTAAAAAGAAAATCTCCAAACTTGGTGAATGTTCTTGGGTTTCAACCACCTCTCAGATGTCAGACACAGAAAATAATAGCTTGGTACTACACAAGATTTTGCAGCCTCTACAACAAGATCTATGATTTTAGTGTTGAAGGACTTGTTTTTTTCATTTTGTATTTCAATAATGAATGATGAAAACTAAATTTCATGTAGTGAAAGGGAAGAAAAAGAAAGTTATACTGAGGACCAACTACACCTTGGATCCATTGATGGAAAGTATGTATCAATCTGTACCTTAGGTAATCAAATCCTCCATTCAACAAGTGTAACTGAGTCTCAGAGAGGTTAAGCATTCTGTCCAAGATGACACAGCAAGAAAAATTTAGGGCCAATATTCATCTTGACCAAAGTTAGTAGTCTTTCTTCTATCCATGATATCAGAACAAAAGCCCTTAAATCTGAATCATTACACTTGTTAAAGACAGTGATGACACTCTTTTTTGATATTTCATGTATCATGAAATAATCATCAAGTTGGAGGGACCATAAGGACTCATTATCCAACCCCCCTGTATTAGTCAGGGTTTTCCTGAGACTGTATATGTGTGTGTGTGTGTGTGTGTGTGTGTGTGTGTGTGTATGATTTATTATACTACTTGGCTCATGCAATTGCAGGGATTGGAAAAACCAAATTCTGTAGGGCAGGCCACAAATTAGAAAGTTCAGAAAAGGTGATTCTGAAATCTGGCACATGCAAACTCTCCAGGGTAGGTTATAAGCTGAAAACTCCGAAAAAGGTGAAGTTGTATTCCCTCAGAGATACCGAATGACTGAAGAAGAAGCAGAAATTCTTTCTGACTACAGAAATCTTCATTTCTATTTTAAGACCTCTAACTGATTGGATATGGAGACCCCCCTCATTGCTGAGAAAATCTCCTTTGTTGATTATAGCTACAACTAGCCATAGATGTAATCAACTGACTATAGATATGAATCCATCTGCTAAATATACTCACAGTAACAATGAGGCCAGTGCTTGTTTGACCAAACAATTGGACCTCATAACCTAGCCAAGAGTACACATGAAATTGCATATAACATGCTCCCTATAATTAAGGACACAAACATACTGTTTTAAATGGATAGAAGTATTTCCTGCCTCCAAAGGCTTTTTGTCCCCAACAATCTTACAATTACATTCATTCACATTTTAGTTTGAATTTTTAATATAGTGACTTAGATTATAGAATATTTTTCCATTTGTTTGCCCACTGTATTAACATTTATGAAACCCCTTCTTTGTTCAAAGCACTATGCCAGGTACTGTAACAAGAAGTTAAATCAGGCCTCACCTGCCCTTTATCATCCTGTGATCTCTATATAACAGAGATACATTAATGAATAATTGCTCTATAGTAATCAAAAAGATAGAAAAATATGGGATATTTATGACACAATGGAGCCAGCAAACCAGCTCCATATGGCTTGTCTCCAGACTTTTTCACATGAAAAAATATATAAAAAAACAATAAAAACAAAACCCTGAAGAGTTTTAGTCACTCTTTTGGCGTTTCTGATACTAGTAGCTGAATGCAAACTCTTAAGGGTTTACCAAATATAAGGATATATAGAAATATTCTTTGGCAGATGGAATAGGGGACATAGAATTCCTCTTAAATCAAGAAAGTCTTAGAAATTGCCATGGCCACTGATACCCGAGGTTCCAAAAGTCTTACTTTTATGTCCCCAGTTCTCCATCAGATGTTTTCATTACTCCATTTATAAAAGTGGGAATCTTTAGAAGGGAACTACAAAAAGTGGGAAGCAAAAGCAGCATCAGTTATTGACCAAACTGCAGGCTCCTTGCCTGACCAACCAAGAAGGTGCTCTCTGCAGGAGAGGACTCAGGGAAGGGCCCAAATGTGCAGTCCTGGAAGGGGCTGTCCTTGTTCCAAATGCATGTGGGAGAACAAGCTTCCTGAGCTCTGAGGACAGCTTACAATGAAAGGCAAGTGATCACCCAAAAAGGGAGACTATACCAAATATCGTATATGTTTATTAAAAGTGATGGAAGGAGAAATGGGGAAAAGAGACTGAGAAGTCACCTGGCAGAGACTGCAGTTATCAGAGACCGGGGCCTGGGTAATAGGAGTGAGAAGAAAGGCAGAACTGGCTACAGAGGACTTATTATATATGAGTAGAGTTGGCCCAAATCCCACACAGGCAAATTAAGAAGTTAAGAGTGTGGTTTAAGGATTTCTGAACAGAGGCAGAAAAGAGTAAAGACCAATTTGCAAGAAAATCAGCAAGTGGAAGTGATAGGGAGAAAGTGCTTGGGTGGGGTTGGGGGGGTGAAGACTGTCCAACACACCCTGCCTCAGATGCATCCATGTCACGTCTGCTTCAGTTTCCTGGTCCCGCACAGCCACCTGGCCACCATGCCCAGCAGCTTCCCACAAAGCCACATGGAACCCAGTGTGACCACCAGCAGGAATGAGAGGACATCAAGCAAGTACCGCTCATGCCAGGGCTGCTGGAAGGCATAAGGCTTGAGGTGCGTCCCATCCCCCGTCTGGAGGATGTGATCGATCCAGCCTACCAGCTGCTGGGAGGGTGTCAGTGGGTGGGAGCGCCTGATGATGCTGGCAGCCACCGCTGCAGACTTGAACCTGTTTGCAGAGACACAAGGGTGGGGACATTACGGACATGGACTCAGAAGACTTCAAGTGGGTGAGCCTTTCCTACCAGATGCACAAAAACCTGAGTTTCAAGGAAGAGTGACCAGCCTGGCCTTGCCACTCTAGCTGGGCCCCCTTGAGAAGTTCAATAAAGATACCTACATTCAAAGATCCATACTTAATGTGAAAAGTGGTAAACGATTTACAGGTGACTAAGCCAAAAAGGCTTATGATACACTTAGAAAAATTACATATGATGTGCTTCTTCTATTGTTTATATACTATTATTTACATTATTTATATACCTCTTCTATTATTTAAATACTATAATACTTCTATTATTTATTTGTGCCAGGCACTGGGTAGAAACAAAAGTGACTCCGGAGAGTCCCAAGCCCTCAGGAAGAGGCCTGCACTCCCTGCACCATCAGAGTTTCTGTTTTGCTGAACCACGGTCAGCCTCATGTGCTGAGAGCTGCACAAGACCTCCAGATAGAAGAGCCTATTGCTCAGTTATAGCCATCTTTAAATTCTTAATAATGTTTGAACAAAGGGTGTTACACTATCTTTTTGCACTGGGACCCACATACTATGGAACTAGCCCCAGCTGGTAATGATAAATGTTTGGTTAGACCCAGACCAGAATAACTCCTTCATAGGAGGTAACAGCTCTTGTCCTCCTAGGATCTCAGACTCTTTGAAGATCTGATGAAAGCTTCAACCTTATTTTGCAGAAAATGAATAATGCCGATATAGAATGTAGCAAGCATACAAAATTTCCAGGGTTAACAGACTCTCGAAGTTTGACCATGATTCTCAGGCTATGTAGTTGTTTTTCCAGAAAAAAAAAAAAAAAAAAAAAAATTGGTGGGGGGGAATTTCTTATGTGCAAAGTAACATGTTAAATACTGAGGTCTGATTCACATTTTGTGCCCTTCCAACCCTAGTAAATTATTTGTGGTTGTAAGCCAGAAAAAAATATTTTTCTTTTCATAATAAAGCCATTGTGTGGGCTGAGCAATTACCTTGAGGTCACCTGGCTCCTTTTGTTTACTCACTCAAGAGGAATTCAACAACCACTCACTGGGGTAAGCCCTGTGCTGGCACTGAGAAGACAGTCGAAAGCATAAGACTTTTGATGCTCTCCTTATGTGATTACTCTCTAGTGGGAGATAGTCAATAAACAACAACATAAAGAAATGAGACGATTACAGAGCTTGATAAGTATTAAGAAGGAAATATTCTATAATTATTGGTGTGATAGGAGAGGAAATGAATTAAGATAGTCAGAGAGGCCTCTCTCAGATGACATTGGAGATGAGACCTGAATGTCATGGAAGAGCCACTCATAGGAAAAGAAGGGAAGGAATGTTCTGGGGAAGAACAAGGGCAAAGGCCCAGAGATGGGAAAATGCTTGGTGTATTTGGGGATTGAAAAGGCAACTTTCTGCCTCAGAATTCTACTATAAGGAACGCATCACACAAAGTATCTCAAAGAGATCTATGTAAATAGTTTAGATTCTTATACTCCTTAAAGTAGAAAATTGTTCCTGCATCTAACTGAAATTGCTGTGGTCCTGTTCTCAGAGGAAACAGATCAGGCATTAGCATCACACGTATCTTATTATTCCATGTCCTGCATTCCATACAAAGGAGGTCCCATAAATGCCCTTGGTATTTTAGGCAATCCTTCTTTCAGCCTAAGTGACCGCATGCCCAGAGAGCTGCATACCTCTTATCTTTTAAGACTTGTTTCATCTTGAGAGCCAAAGTCTCTGCCTTGAGGTCCTTTAACTGGATAGAGACACCTAAGTTTTTGGCTTCTACTCGGAGCAGGTTTTCAGGCTGGTCTCCAAAGAAAGGGATCCCTACCATGGGCACGCCACGTTGGATAGCCTCCATTAAGCTATTCTGCCCACCATGGGTGACAAAAAGACGGATGCTAGGGTGAGCTGTTGCAAATAAGAAAGAAAGCAGAACATGTTAGGATAAAAAGTTTCATAACACTACATAGAGCAGCAAAAACCAAAGCAAACAAACCCCAAGATTCTCAAACTTGGAGGCAAGGTAAATAATGACTTTGCTTGGGATACACACAAGGGTGCATGTTCCAAGATAACAGGATTCCAAGGTTTGCCTCTTCAGAGAGACTCCTTGCTCAGCCAGAACTTAGCTAAGACTAAGAACTCAGAGAAAGCTGGAGAGAAGAAGGTGAAGCAAGGCATATAATTCTACCCATTCATTCATCCTTCCATCTAGCCATCTAGGCATCCAGCCCTCTCTCTCCTCCCTATCTCTTTCTTTGCTTCTCTCATATCTCTTTACTCTGTGTCTCTCTGTATCTCTCTTCACAGCCCACTAATTTCCACATCCTATGAATTCCTAATACATTCACTGACATCTCAACTCATGTCACTCATAAAACCCACCCCTGTAATGTCATCTATAAAGGTCTCTGTTTTAGTCTGCTAAGGCTGCAATGCAACACACCTGAGATGGATTAGCTTTTATAAAGTGGATTTATTAAGTTACAAATTCACAGTTCCTTTTTAAACTTTACCACTGGGGAAACCCCGGATACTGTGCCAAACATTAGGGACACCCAAATCAATAGACCAAGCTCTTAATCTTGAGACTTGCTCTTGTGAAGCTTGTGTATATAGCAGAGAAGCTTAGTCTACATATAGGTATGCCTAACAGTAACCTCTAGAGGAACTCTTTTGTTGCTCAGATGTGGTCTTTCTCTATAAGCCTAACTCTGCAAGTGAAACCGTTGCCCTCCCCACTATGTGAGACATGACATCCAGGGGTAAAAAGTCTCCCTGGTGGCATGGGAGATGACCCCCAAGGATGAGCCTGGCCCTGGCACATTGGGATCAACAATACCATCTTGTCCAAAAGGGGGAAAGAAGTGTAACAAATAAGGTATCAGTGACTGAGAGAGTTCAAACAGAGTTGAGAGGCTACACTGGAGGTCACTCTTATGCTTCAGTTAGACATTGTTACCTATCATAACTTACCAAACCCCAACCAAAATCATTCTCCCAATCCTAAATAACACCTAGGGCATTATATGATTCTACATAGGTTCCATACACTAGGGTAACTCTCCAAAACCTACAAACTCCAAACGGGTCCCTGGACCAGATAAGTCCTAAAATGCAGAGGGACCAGCCTTCCAGAACATCAACTCGTTCCATCCCCCTACCCCGTATTATCAACAGCCTCTTCCAACATGAAAAAGTTAGAATGAGCATAGTCCAAATACCCCTAAAGAGGGGGAGAAAGATCAAAGGTGATGGTGGAGTAATACACAGAAGGTCAGGTTTAACAAATGAGTATAAGTGCTGAATCGTTATACTATTTCTTTTAGCCTCCAGTACCTTAGAGCAGCTAGAAATAAAAGCCTAAAACTACAAAATCTATACAAAACTCTGAAATCTGTTCTACAACTAATTATTGCGATGTACTTTGAAATTTATTGCTTTTATGTATATATGTTATTTAAAGAGCAGGAAGAGTATAACAGAGAAGATAGGAGTCAACAAATGAGTATGACTGCTGAATCATTATGTTGATATTTCTGTTGGTCTCCAATGTCTTGGAGCAGCTAGAAGAAAAAACAAAAAATCATGAAACTGTAACTCATACCAAACTTTAAAATCTGTTCTTTAACTACTTGTTAAAATGTACTTCGAAATTTATAGCTTCTGTGTATATATGTTATATTTCACAATAAAAAATGTTTTAAAAAATTCACAGTTCCTTGGAAGAAAGGCAACTGGGTTTCTCTGGGTTTCTCTGTCACATGGGAAGGCACATAGCATCATCTGCTGGGCTTCTCTTTTGGCTTCTGCATTCAAAAGGCTTTCCCCAGGGAATGTCCTTTCTGCATCTCTAGATGTCTGGGTCTAAGTTGGCTCTGTCTCCTCTCTTCTGACTCCTCCTTTTAAGACTCACTCATTGCAGAAGGCACTCCCTTTAGCTGACTTCAGATGTAATCAGCCATAGATAAAATTCACATGTTGATGACTTAAGTCCACAGCAACAGAACTGGGCACGATCACCTGGCCAAGTTAATGACTGAACCTAACTACTAGAATATTCACACTTTGTCAACTTGGCAACTATACACATCGTCTTAAACCATACTTAATCTCTAAATAGAAAAACAGTAACAGACATAGTTTTCACAGTCCCTAAATAGAAAACAATAACAGACATATTTTTTGCCTAACAATGCTCATCTCTCCAGCATACAATGCGCTAAATCTTTCCATATACAAAATACATTCATTCCATCACAGTACCACAAAAACCTTTAAAAGTTTCAGTAACAATGCAAATACTATACTAATTCAAAAACAGTACAAAATCTCACCAAAGTCAGGAACAGGCATGGTCTGCCTTAAGGCAAACTTCTCCTCTGGCTATGGACCTGTTGAACTTGAAGCAAGTTATCTGCTTCCCATATACAAAGAAGGAACAGTCATAGGATAAACAATCCCATTGTCATAGGGAGAAACTGGAAGGAAAACAGGGCTCACTGGACCTAAACAATTCTGAAAACCTGCAGGGCAAACTCCATTAAATTTCAAAGTCTGAGAGTCATTCATCCCCAGGGCTTTACAAAATGGCAATCCCACCCCTTCCATCTGCTTACGCAATGGCCCTTTTCTCTCCAAACACTGGGATGAAGTTTCCAACACTGGAGAACACTGGGGAGACCATTTTTTTCTAGGCCCCAACCTCCTCAAGCATCTGGGTGGCATCTGGATTCTCTGCCATCTCTGGGGCATACACTCAACCCCTTCAGAACAATGCATGGCAGCCAGGGTCCCCACATCCCCGGGAATGTGCTTTACCCTTTCTGAGGCCTAGGATACCAGAACTCTTTCTGAACATTGAGGAAGAAGGCCCATCCCTCTGCCTCTGGGGAAAATGCACACCATCCACATACACAGGTGGATTCAATCTCAGGGCCTGAGGTTTCCTGGCTTCACATCTTAGCTTCATGGTTCTGCCTCTGAGGCCATTCTTCCTTCAATCTGCCCTTTTTCTGTCCCTTTAGTCCAGCCTGGAAGTGGTTCCATTTATAAAGAACTCACAAAAAATGTGTTGACTTGGCATGCAGCATACAGGGATCAAAGCCATCAGACAATAAGACCTTCCACAAATCCGTTCTGGATAATGCCATCTCCAACCCTTGCTTGTCCTGTAATGACTGACTCGTTCCATGTTTGGTTAAATGCGCATGTGGGCCACTATTCTCTGGGGTCTCACTTTCTGAAAGTCCAGAAATTTCCAGACCATTAATTTCTGTTTCCTTTGAGTCCAAAAGTTGAGTCCTCAATTTATCCCTCCCTTGTAACATTTTACTATAAGCTGCAAGGAGAAACAAGGCTGCATCTTCCACATTTAGCTTGGAAATTTCCCCAGTCAAATATCCCAGATTATCACATTCAAATTCTCCCTTTCACACAGCACCAGGAATCAGTTTTGCCAAACCTCCTGCCACTTCAAGACAAGAATCATCCTCCTTTCAATCTGCAACAACACATTCTTCTAAGGCTTAAAATGAAGTATCTTTAGGGTCCATATTTCTAACAACAGTCTCATCAAAGCATTCTAGGCTTTCTTTATCAAGCTTCACAGAATTCTTCCAGAGTTCTTGGCTTATCCATTTAAAAAGCAGTTCCAACATGTTTGGTATTTGCAAATGCAGCAGCACCTCACTCCTCTGGTATCTGAAACGATTTTAGTTTGCTAACGCTGCCAGACTGCAACATACCAGAAACGGAATGGATTTTATGAAGGAGATTTATTTAGTTAAAATTTTGCTGATTTGGGAAGGCACACAGCGATGTCTGCTGGGTTCCTCTCCTGGCTTATGGGTTCAAATGGCTTTCTCCGGAATGTGTCCTTTCTGCATCTCCAAATGTCTGGGTCTGAGCCGGCTCTGAGCTCCTGTGTTCTGA
Organism: Myrmecophaga tridactyla; assembly: GCA_004026745.1. NCBI lineage: Eukaryota > Metazoa > Chordata > Mammalia > Pilosa > Myrmecophagidae > Myrmecophaga > Myrmecophaga tridactyla. The sequence goes on from PVIY010034933.1 coordinate 12,446, forward strand.
CTCCTTCTCTTTAGCCTTACTCATTGCAGAAGGCTCTCCCCTTAGCCAATTGCAGATGTAATCAGCCATAGAGGAAACACATGCTGATGATTTAAGTCCACAGCAACAGAACAACTGGGCACCATCTCTCAGTCAAGTTGATGCCTGAACCTAACTACTATAGTCTTGTATGTGTTGTCTTCACAATTTTATAAGAAGCCCCTTAACAGAAGGGACTGGAACCCAAAACTTAGTATTTCCAGTTTTTGCCTTTCTATCCCACCCTTATTTACAGTAAAATAAAATGATATTGATAACGAAGATTTTATCTTGACCTGCATCTGTCAATAAAAATATGTATCAGAATCTTTTGGACTCTCAAAATGGGAATCGTGGGTCCACCCTAGACCTTGTAAAGCACAACTGCAGAGATGGAACTAGGAATCTGTTAAATTATTCAGGCCATTTTGAGTTATGATCTTGGTTATGAGCCTGTGATCAAAGTGGCTGTGGCAGTGAGGGATCTCCAAGAGTCAACACTGGGCACATAGGAAAACTGGTGGGGTGAGGCACTCCAGAGAATTCTATAAACCCAATAACCAGCTGGGTGGTTTCTGAGCTTGGCATTCAGAAACTTGGACATATCCTAAAGACACTGTAGACAACAATGTTGTGAAAGTACGAGTTATTCAACCTTTAGTAGATGAGGAGGGTGTGTGTATATGTATGTGTGGTGGATGAAGGGTTGTTTTAAGGACCTGTGACTGAGCTTGTGCTCAGGAAGCTCCCAGGACAGTGGCACTTGCCTCCTGTATGTGTTCTGAGTTCACAGGTTATCTTGGATTCTGTCTAGGCAACTCTATTGAGTGCCAAATGGAGTGAGATCAAGGTGACCTGATGGTGAATATGACTTCTGGCTACAACAGGAGTCCTGGGATAGAAAGGAATGAAAGAACATTGGCTATTTGGGCATATGATCTCATTGGAGACAAAACCTGATTCTCTAAAACTCCAGCTAGCTGCTCCTCTCCTGCCTTTAGGAGACTTGCCTCTAGCTATCAACTGCTTCCTTCTTGTGCTGGTAGGATTGCCCAAGTAGAGGTCAGAGCTGTGAGAATGCTAAAGACATGGAAATGAAAGGAGAAAAACAGCCTGGAAGCCCTTACCCAGGAGGTCACTCTGAGGAAGCCAGTCCACAATTTTCACATTTGCTGCCAATTTCACATCTTTCGGCCAAGAAGAATGCTTACACTTCCAGATCACCCCTTGAGGGAGGTGAGCAAAGGCATTGTTCATCTCCTTGAGCAACTCCTGGGACTGAAAACTGCTTGACATGGAGCCGAGGGACACAAGCACAAAACCAGCATCTCCATATTTGGCAATGAAGTTCTCAAGGTCCTGGACCAAAGTAACAAAATAAATGACGTGAACAGAGCTTCTCATGAAAGCCAAAATGACCACCTAATGAATGTCAGTCTACTTACTAAATACACCCCTTCCTCAGTGCCTTGTCCTCACCCTCTGAAACTGTGTTCTTAGCCTCTGGTTCAGCTCAGTGACCCTGCATTGGGTTCATGTCCACTGCGTCTAGATGGCCAGGAAGTGAACTTTCTGAGACCTCAGTGCACATTTTCCCTTAAAAATAATATTAATTAAATTAGGAGTATGGGGAAAATGGCTTTACCAGCCACCCAAAGAGCCCACATTTCAGCTGAGACGCTGATAGCACAATGCAGCACTAACAGTTTTGGATCCTGAACTCTCAGGCACAGTGATGTTTTGGAGAAGGACAGCTGGGACACTTAGTATATCTTTTGTCCTTGAAACCCTAACCTCAGTATTAGAGACTGGTCTACCCTCCATCTACTCTAAGTCCAGGAAACATGGCCATCTGGAAGATTTCCAAGCTCAGACAAAAAGTGGTAGTTACTAGGCATATGAAGAAGGAAGTCAGGGCTCAGAGGGGGTGGTGGGCCTTATAGAGGCAGAGATGGAGAAGGTGGGGGGGTACCTCTGGCATAAGAAGTAGAGGCAGAACGAGGTAAGGCTCTTTTCCCCACATACCCACTGTGCATCTCAGCATGTTTTGCTCCAATAGTTCACAATTTTCTCAGACTGATCTTTAGCCTTCTTGCCTCCTTAGTGGTTCACAACAACAATTACACATTGCAATAACCTGGGAAACATTTTTTAAATTGTCAATGCCCAGGTCCAACCCCAGACCTGAGTGTGGTATTTTTAAAGTCCCCAGGCAATTCTTAAGGAACGTTGTGATTTAATGCCTAATCTTAGGGTCATGTAAGAGCAGTCCCTAGTACTTGCTTGACCATGAGGGTGAGGGCCTCCTTAAACAGAATGCTCTGATGCCTCTCCTGCCTCACCCTAACAGGCCCAGGATCCCACTGGCAGATGGTGGCCACTATCTCTGCCCGCATATAATCCAATTGAGGGCTAAAGTTTTACTTACTAGTGGTACTGGTTTAATAGGTTTGACCATTAAGCCTCCTATATAAACAGTGTTGGGAAGCAGGGGCCGAGCAAAATCAAGGGCAAAGTCAGAATTAATAAACCACAGCTCTGCTTTCAATAGAAGATCAAACAACACTGCCTAGAATCTTCTGAGAAATGCTCCCTGATGGCATCGTCATACTGAGCGTGGAGTTGCCTTTGCTTCAGGGAAAAATCAAAGAACATGAGAAAGTTCTTCACTCGGCCCCAGAAGTCCATGCGATCAGTTAGTAAGGAATAGCTCACTGGAACATAAGACAAGGGGTGAGGTAGCCCAAAATCCACTCTGCCAAAGGAGACGGTAAGGATGGCTACAAATGGTTTCTCAAGCTTCTCAGCAATCAGTAAAGGGCAGTAGTCCAAAGGTTCAACTACCACCAGGTCAAAGTTTTCATTCTTTAGAGAATCCATGATATCCTTCCTCCTTAGAAAATGATTGCACTGAGTTCCCAGATGTCCTATAATCTCTAAAAAGTCTCCAAACGTTGTTCTGTAAGAAAGAAAATAAAAGATAAATATTCATGGAAGGTGTCAATTTAAAAATACATAAGAAACTCTTGAGACCCAAAGAAACATCCCAGGTAAATGAGAACACGTCTGGCAGCAGCCCACCTTTTTGACTGCTGTCCCATGAATACCCTCTGCTGTGGTCATTCTGGTCCAGGCAGTTCCACTCCCTGGAATGTTCTGGCTTCCTCTCCACCTCTTTCCTCCTCTGATCCAAATCCCACCCATACTTCAATGCATAGAGGCCTTCGTCTCTGGGAGCTGCCTCTGGCTATATCAGACCTCAAAGATCTCTCTATACTTGACAAATTCTATGATGGTCTGTTAAACTTTCTGACATGGTATGAGTGACTATTTTGTTTCCCCAGCCAAACTATGTAAGTAACTTGATGACCAAGTCCCATGAATATTGAAGATACAGACTTTTTTATTCCTGTGGGTTCTGCATTTGCAGATCCTCACCTAATAGAGTCTTGGATGGTTCTATTAAAACTTAAAACCTCAGCTAAAAAATGAGAATTCTACCTTTTCTCATCCAGAGCCTAAGCAATTTAAGGAATAAGCTGATTGTGAAGTACACTGTTACCAATGCAGGCCTCGGTAATCAGAGGGCATGAAGCTGAAGCTTTATTGACCATTGTTCAGACGATTCTAGGGGTCCCTCTTCTTCCAGAGCTTTCCCATCTTTCCTGGCATAGACATTGACTCAGTTTGTACAATATAATAGGCTATTAGATGAGGGTTCCCTGGCCAGAGGTTCTCCATCAGTACCCATACCCAAGACCGACCCCTGTAACCTGTATGCCACTGTGCCGAGATGTCCAGTTGAAGAAGACTCAGTGGCTGAGACCTCATTAGTGGCATTCAGGTCCCTGCCTGGTCTTTTGGATCAATTGCAAGTCACAAAAATGAGAGTAACTGGCTGAAATTGTGCTCTGCTCTGTATTTTTACAGATTTCACAAAACAAAGAAAGGACTGCCAAATATTTTGGGTGATATCAGCAATGCTGCATAAATTCCTTCAATATAGTTCATTAATGATATTTAAAATTAAGTTAATAAATGGGAAAAAAAATTCCCGTAAATATTCACCTGTTCCTGTTCTTTAAAATATCAAACAGGGGTAAACAGGGGATGTAGTTTAAAAACACAACTAACAACACAAGATGACATAGACTAACTGTGAAATGAATGGTTTAAATCAGACTCATAGAGAAAGGAATGTGTTTTTTCCAGCCTGGGTAAGGGAAAAGGGCTTTATGGAAAAAGTTGCATTTAAGTAGGACCTTGACTATTGAGCAGAATTTTCTAGCAAAGAGGCAGAGGATTAGGACACTATAATTAAAAAGGACAGGCATGAATTTGTGTCTTTTCTCTCTGTCTAAAATGAAGTAGTTACTTCTTCCTTTGCATTCCAGGGGAGAGCAAAAGGGGTCAGCCTCATATTTCGCTGTGCACCAGGTTAATTGTTTTTTTAAAAGAACTTTAAGGAGTCAGAGGCTCAACATCTGCAAAGTTAATGTTCACAGCAATTTCCCCCCCTTCTCTATATGAGAAGAACAAAGAAAAAAAATTAGTGGAAAATGGTGGCTCTAATTTTCCTACCAACAATGAGAATCTGGGATGCCTAAATCGGCTTCTGTGCTAGGGAGATTGTAGACAAAGATTGTAGGTGAAGTGTTGCAAGGATGGCCTAATTTTACAGAAATTCAATCATGCTTATAGTGGAAGAAGGACAGCACATAGATACTGCAGAATCTCCAGCCACTGAACCAGGTAATTGGGCATACAAAATCCATCTGCTCCTTCCACCCAATAATCCATCCATTGTCTATCCCTCTATGCCTCCATTTATCCATCCATTCATCCATCAATCCATTCATTCATCCACTCACCCATTCATCCATCTAACCATTCCTTTTCTCCAAGCACCCATGCATCCATTCATTCATTTGTATCATTAAAATAGTGACTTTCTCGTTCAAAGACCAAAATGAAATTACCTGCTTTGCAAAGCTTTTTCCATAAAGGAATTAAAACTCTTCATAACTTCTTTTTTATTATCTTCAGATGGATGCCAACCAATAATTTGGTATGATTTTTTCTCCTGTTTAAAATCTGAGAAAACATCAATGGGGGAAGCAAATCAAATATGTCACACAATCTGGATTAACACTACCATAATGAAACAGATGTATGATTAATCCAATAATTTTCTATTTATTTGAATGTTTAGAAGTATTTGAGGGGGAGTTTTTTCATTTGCTTTCTCATTCACTCAATAATATAATCAGATAAAAATTTGTTCCGACCTCATAAATATTCAGGTACTTTTGTTCTATTGAATGTTGTAGACGCTTCCATTCAAAACTTTCATTTAAAAGTAGAGCTATTTGTCCTCCAGTACAGGTAAGAAAACAAAGGCTGAATGAGTTTAAGGCCATTTATTAAGGTTGCACACACAGTGAGAGGGAAAGTTTCTATTTAAACACAGATCTGTTTGATTCTAGAACCCATGTTCCTTCTGTTTTCGAAAACTTAATTTTCATTTTTTTATAAGTGATCAGGCAAATAGTTTTGTGGGGTTTTTTGTTTGTTTGTTTGTTTTTGTTTTTTCATCCCATCAAAAACTAAGAAACGGTAAATTAAAAACAAAAGACCCCTGTATCCCAAACATGCCTGCTTGGCTTCACGTTTTGAGGATGACTTCATGTTTTGGGCCCCTCCCTCACCAGCCATGTGTAAGAGAATCTGACTCCATGTTTTATGCTTGTTAACATGCCCCACCTGCCCCTTCTCCCTCAGTGCCCCACCTGGGTAAACGCGTCATCTTGCTCATGAGCTCCCACCACTGGGCATACATTGGAATTTCAAATGATACAAGCCCTGGGAACCCGCACTCCATCCCAACCTGTAACCACTATAAAAACTCCTGGAAGTTATCCCTTTCTACCTGCTCTCTCAAGCCATTTCTCATACCTCCAAGAGACCTCATTATGTGAATAATAAACCTTTTCATAGCCTCTTGACGTATTTGTACTATCATTAGCCTCAGCATGTGAACCAAATTTTGCATGATTGGCGATTCCCACACCGCGGGGAAAACACAAGACACGTGATCTAACAGGATGTGTGGGAGTGACCGCCACCAAAGACCTTTTTTCTGTCGCTTTGGCTTGCTATCTGGCTCTGCTGGCTGCTGCTGGGCATGGCACTTGGAACTGTGCTGCTCTGTGCTGCATTTACTAAGTTTTAGCGAGCATCTGTTGCACATTTAACTGACCTAAATCAGCAGGTTCAATAATTGGCATTTAGGGACAGGAGCATGGGACTGGGGTCCTTCTTAACGTGATGCTGCGTCCTGTGTCTCTGCCCAACCTGTCTCAGAGTGAATCGTGTATCTCAATTCCAGCATAATCTATGGCTGACGCTAGGCCCAAGTAAAACTTTTACCCTGCGAGACAACTGATTGGTTGTCTCAAGCAGACTTTGACCCTATTCTGTAGAGCACTTGGAATGGAGGTGCGGGGTAAGGATACCGGGTGTACTAGCAGTGCTCGCCACGAGGCATGCTGAGTTCCACACTCCCAACGGCAGGGGGCGCGCGAGAACCCCACCAAACGCCTTTGTTGCTGCTACTGACCGCGAGTCTAACTAAAATAAATTCCGATTCTTGTAATATGAGGCAAAAACACTCACGACATCCCTGTGGTCCCTCAATAATTGCAACAGGGGAGGCCACTGTATCTGACAGTATTGACTCAGTACTCTCTTAGGGGAGAAATTATTTATATGAGCAGGCAAGAGAGGAGCACCCTACCCGCCCCCCAACGAAGTAGGTCCAGTAGTAACCAAAGGGAAAAGCAGAATGAGAGAGAGAGAGGACAAAAAAAGACGAGGGGGGAACAGGAACCAAAACAGAGGTCTGCAATTGGAAATCGAAAATTGCACCAACTGGCTTTTGCGCCTCTATAATACAGATTCTAAATTAACATCTGCTGAGATGCACCAATTGTCAGGTTTTCATGGCCTTAATAACTGGGGCTCATGTTACAGTTATACCTGGAGATTCTACTAAATTCAGGCAAAGTACCCCCTACACCCATCGGGGATCTACTATGTATCAAATAGAGCACAAATGGGTAGGCTTCACCTTAACCACTGAAGCTTAATTCTCCATGTTCATAGTGACCATTGTCCTAAAATATCCTACAGTCAGCATGGATACTCTGACCTGACAAATAATAAATTAAAATGAAATGACATCTTTGGCACTTATGGGAAGCTTGACAAAACAGGACCCTGTGGATCTGCCCCCAAACTATTAAAATTGTTATACCAGCCCTGATATTTAAAACCCATTTGTGAGGACTCAGAGCCAGGACCCCACACCCTCCTCCATTATGAGGACAAGTCACTGTACGTGGCCCGCTATGTGACTGGGACAAACATTAAAGGTCATAAGCGTATACCTGTCCTTTGTATATCGGCAACAGATGAATTGTTCTGAGTTTCATAGGTCCACAGCCAGAGGAGAATTTTGCCTTAGGACAGACCATACCAGCAGCTGATGTTGATGAGACTTTGTGCTGTTTTTTACTTGGCATTGTATTGTTTTGTTACTGAAATGGTTTAAGGCTTTTGTGATATTGTGATGGAATGAATGTGTTTTGTATATGGAAAGAACGTGTCTTTTGGGGGTCCACAATGTGGAATGTGCTGATTTGAAGATTTGAAACTGTTATGTACCCCAGAAAAGCCATGTTCCTTTAATCCAGTCTTGTGCAAGCAGATCTACTGCTGAGTGAGACCTTTTGATTAGGTTGTTTCCATGGAGATGTGACCTAGCCCATTCAAGATGGGTCTTAATCCACTTCCCTAATCAAATCTCCCGAGACCTTACTGAAACTCCATTGTCACATTCCCATGGCACTCCTCTCTCTCTCTCTCTCTCATGCGCGCGCACGCGCGTGGAACACCTACTTCCATTTTCCCACCGGCTGCCATCAGGAAGAATCTTCTATTCGTAAGTCCCTAATTAAACTCATGGGTAATTCTGTGCCAGGCATGTTCTTTGGTCTTGGGGCAAAGTTGGGTTGGAACACAGTATTACAAAGCCTTTAGAGAAGGTGTGATTATCCCCACTGTTTCTCCACTTAACAACCCAATTTGGCCTGTTCTTAAACCTGGAACAAATGAACGGGGCCTCCCAGGGTTTTGCCCGCAACCTTGATGCTATGGTCCCATACATTAAGTCCCAATATCCAATCTTACTGAAATTACTGACTCCACCCAAGTGTTTACCAGCAAATACCTGCAATTGTAGATTCAGCTAACACTTCTTTTCAGTGCCTATTTCAACACCATCTCAGCCACAGTTTGCCTTCACCTTTGAAAGGTCACAATACACCTTTTACTGGTTACCGATAGGATATGTAGAAGCCCAGCCACTGCACACAATGTCTGCAGTCAAGCTTTTAAACACATCCAACTTTCTCCAGGAGCCCAGACATGAAGTGGCCTTGAACATCCTCCTCCACAGAGATTCATTTAACTCAACCATTCAAGACAAGCAGACACTGACCAATGAGCTAACAAAGAGGGATGAGACATGACCCTATACAAAGTACAGGCCCACTATCTCAGCTGAATGGTGAGAAATTATTTGGTCAGTTGAGGGCCTCTCTATCTCTGACAATGCTCTTCAAACCACCCACAATATTAAAACACACCCAACATCTTTTAGGCCTGTTGAGGTTCCGGAAACATAGCCCTCCCTTATATATTTTACTTAAGTCCATTTTTGCTTTTGCTCAAAAATCTGCCCACTATGAAAGGGGACCCCTATAAAAATAGGCTTTAAAATCTATACAGGTTGCAATACAACAGGCACTGCCATCAGCATCCCCAGGGATTACTTCACTGTCCAGAATTTAGCAACATTGTCTCAAGCCTCCTAGAATTCTCTTGACCAACCATGATGGCTTTATTACTTGCAGCTATAATATTATAGTTGTGGCGGCTGTAACAAATTACTACACACAGCACAAATATATCGTCCTACAGTTCTGGAGGTAAGAAATCCAAAATGAACCTCAGCATTCCTTCTGGAGTCTCTAGAGAGAGGAATGTTTTCTTGCTTCTTCCAACTTCTGGAGGCTCTCTGCATTCCATGGCTCATGAACCCCTTCTAGTGACAAGCCTCTCACTCTGCTGCTTCCATTGCACATCATCTCTGACACTCCAGCCTCCTTTCCCTTTTAAAGACCCTTGTGATTACATTGGGTCCACTGTAATAATCCAGAATACTGTCCCCATCTCAAGATTCTTTTCTTAAGCACATCTGCAAAGTCTCTTTTGCTATGCATATTAGTTAAGGTTCTCCAAAGAAAAAGAACTGACAGGATCGATCTATCTTTTTAGTTTGCTAAAGCTGATGAAATGCAATATACCAGAAATGGACTGGCTTTTAACAATGGCAATTATTAGATTACAATTTTACAGTTCTAAAGCCATGAAAATGTCAGAATTAAGCCACCAACAGAATGACACCTTTTCCCTGAAGATCAGCTACCAGTGATCCTGTCACATAGCCAGGCACATGACAAACATCTACTGGTCTCTCCCTTCTCTCTCAGCTTTTGTTGGTTCTGGCTACTGGTTTCAGTAGCTTCTTTTTGCATGTTTCTCTTTTCGTTTCTGTCTCTCTTAGACTCTGTGGGACTATTCTGTCTTCTCTCTGTCTTTTATGCTTTTATAAAGGACTCCAGGAAAATGATTAAGACCTATGCTTCAACTGAAATAACCTATTCAAAAGGTCCCACTCACAATAGGTCTACATCCACAGGAATGGGTTAACAGATCTTTTCGGAACATTCTCTTTTCTGATCACATTACCTATCAAATGTAAATATGTATGTAAATATTAATAAATATATTATAGGAGTTGTATGTAAATATTAGAAATATAGAAATATGTACATAAATATTAAGAAATATATTTTAGGAATTGGCTCATATGACCATGCGGATTGGCAAATCTGAATTTCATAGAGCAGGCCACAAGTTGAAAAGTTTGATAAAGGTGAACCTGAATTCCCTAGCAAAAGCGGACTAGCTGAAATAGAGCCAGAAATTCGTTGTTCTTCCTTCTGAGAACCTCAGTTCTGGATCTTAAGAACTTTAATTAATTGATGATGAGACTTCTCTCATTGGTGAGGGTGATACCCATTGTTGATTGCAGATGTAATCAGCCATAGATGCAATCAATTGACTGCAGATGTAAATCCATCTACAAAAACCCTCAAGTAACAGTCAGGACAGAGCTTGCTTGAAAAATGACTGAACATCATGACCTAGCCAAGCTGAAACATGAAATTAATAATTACAACATGTATGGTAACCTGTGAATACAAGTTCCAGGGATTAGGACATGGGACTCTTTGAAAGGACATTATCTGCCTAACACAATTTTCTCTCTGGCCTCAACATTCATATCCACCCCAAATGTAGATGGCATTCACCCCATCCTAACACTGCTTGAAGTCTCAACTCATTCTAGCATCAACTCAGAGTCAAAAAAATCTCATTTAAATTTTATCAGCTCAAAACTTTCAAATCTCATCATTCAAATAATCTAAATCAAGTGTGGATGAGACTCTGGGTATGATTCCTCTGGGAGCAAAATTTATCTCTGTGGACCTGTGAAACTAGAAAACAACTTATCTGCTTCCAGTATTGAACACAATAGTGGAACACGCATATGATATCAGCTATAGACTTCCCTGTTCAAAAACGGAGAAAATGAAAAGGACAAATGAAGTCACCAGACCCAAGGAATTTTGAAATCCAACTGGGGAGATAATATTAGATTTCAAGACCAGAAATAATCCTCTGTGGTTTGGAGCTCAGCCCACTAAGCTTTAAGCTCCACCCTTAAAATTATCCTTCATTCTTCATAAAGTACAGCAAGTGTTTATAGCTGAACAGTTGTATCAGCCTGTTTCCTGCCTGTAGAATTTTGGGAGTCTAACAGGCTTCTTTCATTTCATCCTTTCTCAATCCCTTTCAGCCCAAACTGGCAGTGTTTCTGCTGGTATAAAATTATCAAGCACCTGGTGAGTTTCCCATGTTTGTAATGGGAATTCACTCTATTATACAAGAAGCTGCTCCATAGCTCTTTCCTAGACAAACCTACCACTATTTTTGTCTTCTGTTGAGACGGCTGAAGGGATCCATAAAGCACACACCTACTCTCTCTGAAAAGCCCTCTATGTGACTGAATACTTTGATCTTTTGATCCTGCAGAGGCAACAGCAAAAGATTGTCCAGCCATATCCTTGTCTTTCTTTCCAATGCTATATTTCCTGAGAGTGAATCCTCTAATTTTAGCAATTTTTTAAAATCTGGATAGGCTGACAGTTTCCCAAATCATGAAGTCCTTGTTCCTTTTGCTTAATAGTTCTTCCCTTAATTTCTCTCTTTTCTCAGATTTCATCATAACTATCAAGGAGAAATAAGGTCACTGCTTCCTTGGAAACCAACTCAGCTCATATCCAAGTTCATCATTTATAAGTTCTACTTTCCACATAACCATAGCACTCCAATAACATGTTCCTAATTTCCTTTTCAGCCTTCACAAGAAGCACTTTTAACATCCACATTTCTCCCAAATCTCTATTTATGAAGGTTTATATAGCATTACCCTACCATGCTCCTCACTTCCATCTGAGTCCTCACAAGTACATTGCTTAAGATTCATGTTTCCATTAACAGTCTGTTCAGAGTAATCTAGCCTTTTCCTATAACATTGTTCAAAATCATTCCAGGCTCTACCTATTCCCCAATCCCAAAGCCCCTTCAACAATGAGATATTTGTTACAGCAGTGCCCAGTTTCAAATAACAAAATTTGTTATCAGGCAGGGTTCAACAAATAAAATAGAACACAGATATTATATTAAGAGATCCATTGCATGGATTTATATTATATTATATTATATTATATTATATTATATTATATTATATTATATTATATTATATTATATTATATTATATTATATTATATTATATTACATTATATTATATTATATTACATTATATTACATTATTATATAATATAATATAAATATATTATATTATATTTTAAGAGATCCATTGCAAGGACTCAGTTTACATGACTGTGGGAACCAGCAAGGCAAGTCTAAAACTCGTAGGGCAGGCTACCAGGAAAGGCAGCCTGGAATGCCCAGGCATGAGCTGAGGGATAATTTCTTCTGCTTCAGGAAAGCTGCAGCTGAGATCGTAAAGCCTTTCAACTGAAGTATCTACCATACTTAAAGCCAACTGATTATGGGCTTTATTCATATACACAAAATACCTTCACAGCAAAATCAATAATAGTGCTTAGGTGAATAACTGGGGACTACAAGCTAGCCAAGTTGACACACAAAACTGACATAAATTGGCCATGGACTTCTGCTACAAAATTGCCCTCCTACCAGAGGCTCAGACCTCTTAGAAATGATGAGCTGGATTACCCTTCTCGGCAAGCAATTTAGGGAAAGGGGGAGCTACAGTGGGTATTAGAGGAGATGGCATTCTCAATTATAGCCTTGAGACCTATTGCAACATTGAATGCCGTAGCTTAGCCCATTAACCCTTCTACTGCAAGGTTTCCATTTCTATTTTTTTAGAAATTGTGACAGAGTGAAATTAATGCTTGGCTTGGGCAGATCTGAGTGGTGTCAGGGGTGGACTACAGCAGACACTGTCGGGCTCCACTCAGAGCCCCTCAACACTTACACATCCCAGTACATGCTGATGGTGACCTACTGCAGCATCCAGGATTCTCCAGATAGAGCTTTCTCCCAGCCCAGGTGCAAAACAGGCCAAAAGTGTAATAAAATAAAGACATGCATGAAAAATAAAAATAGGTTAGGAACATGGGAAAAATATCCTTATGCAAACTATGGACAATAGTTATAGTACTACTTTAATAATCTCTCATCAATTGTAACAAATGTAACTACTGTTGAAAAATACCAGAATTACAAAAAAAAGTGTTATCATCGACTGTAACAAGTTTTCCACACCAAGGCAAGTGCTGGGGATGCGGTAGTGTATAGGAATCCTGTATTTTAGGCATGATTGTTCTGTAAACCCACAACTTCTCTAACAAATTAAAAAAAAAACATATTACAGGAAAAAAACTGTCCTCCTATACACCACACATAACAGAATAAGAAGAAAATGTGCTGGCCTCACACTGGGCCTTTCTGGAGAGAGTGGCTTTCTCAGGTTTGCTTGCACCCACCTCCCCACTGTGTCCTAGGTCATGAAGGCAGCATCCTGTAGGTTCAGCCACAGAAGCCTCCTTGTTAACAAATATATTTAGGAAAACACAAGACCAGGTCCATCTGGTATGCCCACAGTCTTCAATACCTTGCCACGTGAATGGCACTAAAGGACATCACCCGTCCCCCAGAGTCACTGGCCCCAGAAACAATTCAAGTTTGTATACCTCACAGATACATCAGCACCCTCACATGTGACAGAGCTCACTGGAGCTCACTTAATTGGACAGTAAGGATTCTTTACAACCCTTAACCAGAACATTCCTGATAAAGGACGAGATCCTAGATCAGCAAAATTGGCCAAATTTCAGTCACTTACCTAGGAGTTGACGCCTTGGATAAACATTGGCCCAAATGCACATTTTATCAGATTTTTGAGTCCCTGCCCATGGTGTGGCCATCTTTCCAGCCAACAGCAGCAAAAATAATTTCTTAACAGGTTTTCACCTTTGGGCTAAAGAACTCTGGGAATCCCTTGCCTCAAAAGACAAATATCAAAGTCAAACATGTCTTTACACATACTGTCACATGATAGGTGGCCTCACCAAGACACTAACTGTCCCCTTCGGAAAGCCAGACATTACACATTAGTGCCCAAGACACCCATTTCACCCTTTAAAATGCACAACGGTGGGCTTTTCAAGGAATTCAACAGAACTTTCACCTCCCTTAAAGCCTCAGTCTACAGACCACCTAAAATGACAGAATGGCTTATTTAAGAACATTCAAACTTAATTCAATGAAACATGGCTGTGCTGGTTTGAAAGGAAGTATGCCCCCTAAGAAAAGTCATGTTTTAATATAAATCCCATTTCATAAAGGTAGAATAATCTGTATTCAATACTGTATGTTTGAAACTGTAATGAGATCATCTCGCTGAATGATGTGATTTAGTTAAGAATGGTTGTTAAACTGGATTAGGGGATGATATGTCTCCACCCATTTGAGT